>PVIU01023137.1:0-28009 GCA_004026605.1 Ondatra zibethicus | reverse complement strand
GAGGCACAGCTGTAGGGTGGGGCACGGTGAGCACAGGGAGGCACAGCTGTAGGGTGGAGGACGGTGAGCACAGGGAGGCACAGCTGTAGGGTGGAGGACGGTGAGCACAGGGAGGCACAGCTGTAGGGTGGAGGACGGTGAGCACAGGGAGGCACAGCTGTAGGGTGGAGGACGGTGAGCACAGGGAGGCACAGCTGTAGGGTGGAGGTTCCCAGCTCCCAGCTCTTTCCACGCCGTGTGCCTGCTCAGGGGCCGTGCTCACTACACACTGAAGGAGCTCAGTCTAAACTGTTGGAGGGACAGGCCCTCCCCAGGGAGCGCCGTCTTAGACACACAGTTACTACCCTGTTAGCTCACGGGGGTGCGTTCCCCAAGAAGTCTGTATGCTGGTCCCTAACCCCTCAGTGTTGCACTGTGGGAAGGCAGGGCCATTGGTTGGTGTTTGGGTCATGTGGGTGAAGCTCTCACAAAGGTGTGAAGACCTTTCTCCCAAGACCTCGTGAATACGACTCAGAAGACATCACGGACATGGTGATGTGATGGCCTCTCTCTCTGGCATGTGCCTAGTTACCCTAGTGCCTCCTGAAAGCCATTCACCACTGCGGAGTATCCTGGTAAGCAGGAGGCAGTCACAGCCCCCAACTCTCAGGTGTGGGAAGGATTCTTCCTTTGTACATCTCTGAAATGCAAATGAGACAGGTGTTGGTAGAAGGATTGCCTTGTAGGACATTTGCCTGGGGCCTCCTGGCTTGGCCACCTATGTACAGTGCCAGCTGTGGTGTGTGTGTATGTGTGTGTGTGTGTGTGTGTGTGTGTGTGTGTGTGGTGTGCTGTGTGTATGTGGGTGGTGTGTGTGTGTGTGTGTGTGTGTGTGTGTGTGTGTTGTACTGACCTTTGTGCTCAGCAGGACCCTATGTTTTGTGGTTGTCATCTTGAGATTTCTAGTCATTTTTGAGCAAGGACTTTGGGCTTTTAGTTTTGCTCTGAGGTAACTTCTCTGGCCCGAGCTTTTGTGTTGTCCTTTAAATTTGTCTCAGTTTCCTCTTCCTAGCTCTCCCTTTCTTGCCCACAGGAATCCACCTTTTATAATCTTGGTAAATTCTTGACATTCTCAGGAGTTAAGAGAGTGTGTGGGTCAACTCCAGTGCTTAAGTCTCTCGTTCTAATCTATTGCTCCTAGTAGAGCTGCTTTGGAATCTCTTCATAAATCCTGAGGGCTCAGAGACTCACACCCCCCTCCATGCTGATTTCAATCTCAATCTACAGCTCCCTGGAATTTTAAGGAGGAGATAAAGGCTGTGAGAGTGGAGGCAGATTGTTAGCAGAGGGCACGATTTAGAAGGAGCCTCTGGGGACTGGAGAGATGGCTCAGAGGTTAAGAGCACTTACTGTTCTTGCAGAGGACCCGGGTTCAGCTCTCATGTGATGGCTCACAAACATCCATAATTTTAGTTCCAAGGACCCAGCATCCTCTTGTGACCTCCCCAGGCACCAGGCATACTTAGTACATATACATACATGCAGGCAAAATACCCACACACATAAAATAATCAAAAAATGTTTTTTAAAGAGCATCTGCAATTTACATTAAACAAGACTCAGGGTGGAGGCTCACATCTGTAACCTCAGCTTTTGTGAGGCTGGGACAAGAAGGTTACTATAAGGTTAAGGCCAGTCTAGGTTAATGAGACTCTGTGTCCAAGAGCAGAGCAGTCACTAAAGGATGGGTGGCAGGCACTTGTTCAGCTCTTTGTTCAAACAAATGAAAAAAAAAGGCTATTTTTTTTAAGATAATAGGAACAGTTGAAGATATGCTAGGTTGTAAAGGCTATTGAAAGAACCACGCTTTACTTTCCTTGGATATGGAAAGGACACTGTGCTACATAGTATAGAGATGCATTGTTATGGTAAAAGTAAAAATGCTGCAGGTCCCCAAGTGGCTGCAGTGGGCCACGAGGGGCAGCGAGTCCCAGGCAGGGAACCACGTGGCAGGTGAGAGAGCTGGACGGGGCAGCTAGTCCCACAAGGAGAGACAGAAGATAGGCACGCCATGCAGAATGAGGTTGGACATTTATTTAGTGGGTTATGAAAGGGAAGAGGAGAAGGGGAGAAGAGCAGAGAAAGAGGCACAGAGAGAGAGAGAAAAAGAGAGAGAAGCTGAAGGAAGGAAGGGGAGAAGTGGGGAGAAGGAAGAGAGGGAGAGACAGAAGCTGCTTCTTTGAGAGGGAGACTGAAAACTGCCTTGCCTGGAGGGTGGGCGTGGCTTGTCTCTTAAAGGGACAGAGCAGACCATTATACTCACACTCATGCATGTATCTACCCCTCAACCCATATGCCCCCCCCAAGCACCAAGCACCTGTTGTGTGCTAAGTGTTCTGTTGGATGCTGGAAACAAGATAGACCAAGTCTCTGCTCCATGACAAGGAGAGTCTCTGCTCTTCCATGACAGAGGGAGAGGTGACATGAAGGTGCTCTTGGCAGCAGTGGGCACGGCTGGGAAGGCAGTCACAGGAGTAGCAGTGTGGAGCTCACACCAGAGTGGCCTCCTCAGGAAGCCACTTTAGGGAGAGGCTTAAAGGAAATGCAGTAACAAGCCTTTAAGAGATGGGAGGGGCTTTCCAGGCACAAGCCAGCACTGGGTGGTGGGGGGGGGGGGAGCTTGCTTACCAGTGGGAGTTCTAGACACAATGGCGTGTGGAGATGAGGGTTGAGCATAGGCATGCCTCTTGACTGGAGATGGATTTTGAACATCGTAAGTCATGAGAAGCAGGATGCTCACTCATGCCTATATTAGGTGGTTTCGGTAACAGCCTTCCTGAATATATATGTTTCTTTGCAAAGAGGTCTCCCTCTACTCAACAAGCAGTAGAATCTACTTCATTCTCCACTGAACATGGACATCTGACCAAGGGAAGGTGACGCATGGAATAGAGGCAGAGCTGCATCTGGGAACCCTTCTGGCACTGTGGGAACAAGCCTGCCTCCTTGGGGACAAGGGACTCCAGCTATATGAGACCCCAGACATGGATGAAGCCTTTGGACACCATCTGGTCCCACCCAATTAAACCAGTCCAGACCAGAACCATCCACCTAACTCACAAAATCGTGAACTTTAGTAAACTTTGCTGCCTGTGTCCACTGAATGACTGTGTCCACCTTCTCCCTTCTCCGATCTATGTGTTGAAATCCCTCCTTCTGTGGTGGAACTAAGAGGTGAGATCTTTGGGACTTAATTGGATGAAGTTATGGGAGTAGACTCTCCTGGGAGGGCATCCTTATAAAACAGGCCTAAGCAAGCTGATTCTTCCCTTGCGTCAGGTGAGGACACAGCATCTATAAAACAGAGAGCCCACATCAGACACTGAAGCCGACAGCATGGACCAGTCAGCTTCTAGAAACACCCAGATAATGACGTTTTGTTAGAGTAACCTGAGCTCGGTTAATTAGCTATTTTATTTTTAATTTCCAGATTTTTGTTTCTGACTTATGTGTCTATTTGTCTGTGTGTGATTTGTTTGTGATTCATGTGTAAGTGTGCTTGTCTATGGGCCACTTATTTTGTTTCTGATTTTTGTGTATGTATGTCCTTCTGTGTGTATGTATGCATGTATGTGCAGGGCCAGAAGAGCGTGCTGGATGTGCTGGAGCTGGGATTGCCGTGAGTCTCCTGACACCAGTGCTGGGAACAGAAATGTCTCGAAGAGCAGCGAGTGCCCTTGATGGGGGATCTGCCTCTCCAGCCTTGGCTAGCTATTTGAGTCTCCAAGTTTGGGGATGAAAAGTGAATGGAGACACCACCCTGGCATCAGGGACTCTTGTGGACTTCTTCCCACTTGTGAACACGGAAGGCACAGGGCAGTGAGCATGAGGTCATGATTATAAGCTGTTGAGGACCAGCCTCGACAAAATCACCTCTTGCCAGGGTTGAGGCATGGGAACTGAAGAAATATAAGTAAAGACTATGAAGACACATAAAGTAACAAGACAGAAAACAGGATAATACTGGGAGGGTATTGCAGTGATTACTGAAATCATCCATGTTTATTTTTCCACAGCTTTTGTACCCAATGTAAACGGGGAGGGGGGATGTAACAAAAGACTTTACTAACGTGATACAAAAGGATTACTCACACAGTCATTTGCTCTATCAATCTGAGACATCAAATCATTAGCATTCTGTTTTCTAGGTAGCACTAGGTCACTGTTCTGAAGATGGCCCTTCCCTAGGTGACCTCATAGTTACAAAGGACAGAGCAGAAGTACATTTGCATATCCTGACCACCTGGCAGGATGTCACAGACCTATTAGAATGAGCTCTCTAAACTTCAGAAGAACCAAGCAATCTCCTCCTGAGTTGGGTTGTGCGACTATGCTTGTCAATCTCTACACTCTCTGACCAGCAGACAAGGTGGGAAGGGGCCTGCGTTTGTCTGCCTCCACCGTAAGCCAGTTGGGGGAGCTAGAAGATGACAGTGCTGCCCTTCGAGATGATAAATCTGGCACTGAGAGGTGGCTCAGTTAAAAGCACTTGCTGAGCTTGCGGAGGACCTGAGTTCAAATCCCACCACTCACATCAGACGGCTCACAACTGCCTGTGTCTTCGGCGGATCCAATACCTGTAGCCTCTGAGTGCATCTGTATTCATATGCTCGGACATACACAGACATACATACACAGACACACATACAATTTAAAATAATGAGGGCTGGAGAGATGGCTCAGTGGTTAAGTGCACTGGCTGCTCTTCCAAGAACCCAGGTTCCACTGTCAGCTCCCTCAGTGTGGCTCACAACTGTCTGTAACTCCAGTTCCAGGGGTTCAGTATCTTCTTCTGGCCTCCTAGAGGTGTTGTGTACAAGTGGTGCACAGGTATCTATGCGGGCGAAAACACCTACATACAAAGTACTTTAAAACAAATCTGAAAATAAAATCTTTAAATTTTTTTCAAAAAGAAACAAAGTACTAAGGGCGGAGTGAATGTCACCAGCAGAGCTGTGGGAGTGGGTGCTTGTGAAGGGGTCAAAGCAGAAAACTTTTTCTTAGGGCCTGGAACTTCAACTTGTCTTTGAGGGAAGCACTCATAATGTTGAGTAGCTGAAGAGAAGCAGAGGCAGAACTCACAGCCGGGAAGGATGTAAACACAGTGTGCAGGAATCTGGCCAGCACTCTGGCTGGACCAGCATACAGGGCCTCAAGAAGAGAGCGATGGGGGATAAAGTTTGCTTGGGGGAGACCAGGCTGTAAAAGCTGAAGACTTGGAGTTAGAATTGGCAGATTTAGAGACTGGAGGGATGGATCTGTGGTTAACAGCACTTGCTGTTCTTGAGAGAGCCTGGGTTCAATTCCCAGCACCTCCACGATGGCTCACAACCACCTGTAACTCCAGCTCTGGAGATTCCAATGCCTCTTCTGGCATCAACAGGCATAGGCATGTATATGGTACATATGCATATATGCAGGCAAAACACTTTACATCTAGAACTGCCAGCTTTAACATTAGATGAACATATAGACTAATCAGCAACATTTGGGACATGGTTCATACCTAGAATTTTTGCTAACTGAAATTAAAATTTAGGTCTAAGTATTATTGTTTATTTAGCAGCTCTTGCTGGAGTGAAAAACTCAAATGCTACAGGAGACTGGGAGATAGACTAAATGTAAACCAATAAAGAAGTGGGGACCATTAGGTTTGGGTGTGGAATGCCCCCCCACAGTCTCATGTGTTTGAACACTTGGTCTCCAGATGGTGGCGCTGTTTTGGAAGGTTGTAGAACCTTTAGAAGTGGGGCTTCACTGGAGGCAGTGGGTTCCAGGAGGGCAGCCCTTGAGGGTCATATACCAGCCCTGGCTCCCTCCGCTGTTTGCTTACTGACCATCAACCCAGCGTCACTAGCTGCCTCACGCTCCTTCTACCCCAGCTGTAAGTGCCCAGGCCTTGCTCACCATTAAAGACTGTTGTCCCTCAAACCATGAGCCCAGGATTCCTCTCTTGGTCCCTTTTTGTTTGTTTTAGGGCAGGGTTTACTGTAGACCACACTATGACCTCGATCACCATGCTGCACCCTCCTGAATGTGAGAATTACGGGCATCTGTCATCACGCCCACTCTTAAGTTGTTTACTATTTTTTTTCCAGGTCATAGCATTAAGAAAAGTAACCAATAAGACTATGACAGAACACCCAAACACTTGTTCTACTTAAAGATAATGGCCGCTGGGCTAGAAAGATGGCTCAGCAGCTAAGAATGCTGGCTACTCTTCCAGAGGACCAGGCTTCAGTTCTCCGTACCCACATAGTGGCTCACACCCAACTGCAACTCCAATCCCAGGGGATCCAATATTCTCTTTTGGCCTCTATGGACGCAGGGCATGCACGGGGTGCATGGTCATGCATGCAGGTAAAGCATTCTCACATATAAAATCTAAAACGAAACAAAAACCAGGCCAACTTCACTCAGTGCATGAAAGTGCAGGTGAAAGAAACAGTTTCAACTTCTCTAGTTTTCAAGAGAAGTTGGAATTCTGGATTGTAGACCTTAATTATCTAACATCACTGAGTATTTCCATATTTTCAAAGCACTGTGTAAGCCAAATAAAATCATGTTTGTATCTAGCTTGAAGACCTTTTTCAATCTTTACTTTAGTGGGCAAAAACTCCAGGATAGAATTTTTAAGTGCAGTAAGGCATTCCTGTAGAAAATGCAAACATCAGGGAACGAAGGTCCACGAGAAAGCTGTGTCACCTGTATCCTGTCCTTCTCCAGGTTAGGCTGTCACATGTGCATACATGCGGAGGATTTTGAAACTTGTTCTGTAATCTGGAGGATGGAGCAAATCTCATCTGAAAACTCTAGATACTCCCATGGACTTTGTGTGTTTGTGTGCTGTGTGTAGATCTGTGCATACAGAAATACACACAAGTGTTAAAGTTTAACTAGGGAATGTGCCTTGTAGGCATGTGTGTTGAAGGCTTGGCTCTCAGCTGACAAGGCTATTTTGGGAGTTAGTGGAAACTCTAGGAGGCAGAGAGAACCTGGAAAAAGTAGGTCACAAGGGGGTGTCTTGTCCTTGGCCCTTCCTGTCATTCTCCTGGCTTCTGGGCAGCAGCAGGTGAGCAGCCCCGCTCCCGCACGCTCCCCGCCTATGCTCTTCTTCATCAGAGCCCTGCAACAATGGAGCTGCCGAGCCATGAACGGGAACCCCTCAAAGCAAAGCCCAGCGAAGACATCTACCTCTAAGCTTTCTCTTAGGCGTTTGTCTGACTAATGTAACCAGGATGGTCATTGCTGTGGAAAATTAGAAACATCTGACACTTGTTTTAGACGTAAACTGTGGACGGTCTCGCGGCAGAATCCTATCACATGCTGAGCTAGGAAAATTCAGGAACGATATTTGAAAATCATCAAGTGAATACAGAAAACACAAAGAACAAAATCGTACTCTTTGGGGTCAAGTATGGTGATGGATATGTTTAATCCCAGCACCCAGCAGGCAGAGGCAGGAAAATATCTGTGATTTTGGAGCTAGCCTGGTTTATGCAGAGTTCCAGGCCATTCAGAGCTACATAGTAAGATCTTGTCTCAAACCAACCAACCAACCAATAAAAGAGTCATTGTCTCTATGACTCTCTAATCCAAATATGAAAACATGGACCATAATCCCTGCTTTATAGGAATCTGAAGAGGAGTTCAAGGGTAGCCCAGGCCACATATCTCAAAAACAAAACAAAAATAAAAACAACCATCACCACCACAGTGCAATTGACCAGTAGAAACTCACCCAACTGCTGTTGGTTTCCTCTCTCTGTCATAACAAATTAGCACTCACGTGGTATCTTGAAACAACACGGTATCTCAAATTCTTAAGGGCGGAAGTCTGAGAATGGATTGGCAGGGCTGGGGTCTTTCTAGGGGTCCTCGCGGAGGACCCTGTCCTTTCCCACATTCAAGATGCACCTGTACTTCTTGGCTTTTGGCCAAGCTATGGTTTGAACGCCTCCTGGAAGCTTTGTCCTAGGAACTTAATCCCATCTCCAGAGAGGTGGACCTCTGAGAGGTAACTGAGTTATGAGAGCTCTGCCCTTACGAACAGGTTGATGCCGTGGCCTTGGGAGTGGGTTAAACCTTGTGAGAGCACCCTCTCCCTCCGCCATGTTCTCAACATGCTCTTTCTCTCATGTGACATTCTCCACTGTGGCGATGACACAGCAAAAAACCCCTTGCCAGATGCTCACCCCCAGGCTTTGGATTTCCCAACCCCCAGAACTGTAAAAAATAGATTCCTGCTCTTCATAGATTACCCAGTTATAGCAACAGAAAACGGACAGAGACAGCGAGATCGTACCAGGCTGCACTTCATTGTCACCAGCCTCCTGCGTCATTGCCATGTCTCCTTGGACTCTGACCCTAATTAGGACCCTCTACCTAAGACACCGAGTCCACCCAGCACGACCTTCCCACCTCAGAATTTATTGGCTTAATCCCTTCTGCAGAATACCCTTGTCATCTAAGACAGTGTTGTTGCACAGAAAGGGTTGCCTGACAGTGGTCATGAAACATGGAGAGTAACGTAAAGGGGCCAAGGACAACATAACATGTTCTGACAGGTTTGGGAGCACCGTTTGCTCATGATAGATTGAAGCTGGAAGAAATGGGGACATAAACCAAGAGAACTTGAACTTTGTCTGGCAGGTTTTATTTCTTTGCTTTAGGAATACCCCCGAGACAAGTGTGTAAAATTACAATTCTCTGATAAGGAGTGCAGTGGTAGGTGTTGGTTATATTGTCCCCTATGCTCTTCTCTGTTGAGATTTCCCCAAAAAAAAGTTACAAACAGGAGAAATGGACTTAGGGAGAGAATTTTCTCCTCCTACTTCCTATCTATATGATGTGTGCTGAACTACTGTATGGGTCTAGAAGAGAAGACTTGATTTTTATCTCAAGAGAGAGTAGGACCTTCAATTTTTAGGCCTGAAGGGACCTTAGAGAATAGCTGGGGGTGTGGATAAATCTCTATGTTTAAAAGCAGTAGTGCCTCCTCAGAATGCCAATGGACAAAGTATGTCTGCCCTTTCTCCCATCTACTCTCCCATGCTTTTGTCAAAGCATGCTTTCCTAATTCCTGAGTCTGCTTTGTGTCTGTCTTTTGTTTTACTTTCATATTTATTACATTTCACTGGAAAGGAAAGGGGTGGGAGTATCCCCCAAAAACACAGGCTCTGTCCCAGTGGGGCCATGGAACAAAGACTGTGCTCTCAGAAGCCCACAGCACAGAGAAGAAACATGGGCTTTAATTAAGAGGGCACAACTAGCCAGTCACCCAACAGTCACTTGGTGATGTGCTATGTCATCTCTTCTGGGCACTGTCAACTAGAAGCTTTCAGAAAGGTTTTCTCATTCCCCATTCCCCACCTCTGGGAAGGGGAGGAGAAAGGGAGACCAAACCCAGAAGGATGAAAGGAGGTAAAACAACAGTAAGATATCTGAAAAGTCATAAGGAATCTTGCTATTAACTAAATCCCACAACACACACAGGTCTGTGTATAAATATACACATGTGATTTAAATGAAACTTTCTCATCTGGACTGATAATGCTCCCTCCAAGAGCCAAAGACCATCTAACAAAAACCACAACGCCAGGCATGAAAGCCCTCTTTTGAGTTATTGTCAGGGTTGTCCAAGAGGCTCCCAAAACATTACCATTCGTTGCTATTGACCTTGGTTGCCACCCCCACCCCAGAGGAGGAAGGTAAGCCCTATTGCTGAAGGTACCATGCACTTCAGATGCAACACCAAGAGGTTCCTGAGCAGGAACGCACCCGAAAGCCTCCTTTCTGAGGACGAGTTTTCATGGCAGCAGAAGGCTCCATGCAAGCTTCTAAAGGAGGGAAGCAACCAACTGTCACCTATGAATCTCAACAAGGGCCAGCATGGCGCGACAACTGTAAGGATGCAGTAATGGCACACACACCTTGGCGGTGCCCAACAGTTCTCCAGCTGGACCTGAGGCACACTCAACAGTCATGCCTGGTGCTAGGAAGATGGCCACCCAGGGCTGGTGATGTCATGGATCTTGAAAGAAAACCACCACTTTTCCAAACCAGCATAATCCGTAACTACACTCTAAACATCCATCCTTATACTCAGAGATGAGGGCAGTCCTCACCCTTCATCAAGGGAACTTCTTTTTGTAACAGATGGAGCCCATAGTTCCACAGGTATTGACCAAGTCAGTCATGATATTCCCACCCCCAGGGCCAAGCATTGGCTTAGGAAAGAGTAGATCACACAGTTCTAAACAGCAGAACATGGGAAAGCCTCAAGGGTTGGTGAGAGTTCTGGGAAAGAGACCCAAGATGAGGTGGCCTTCTCTGGTTACTGTCTCCACCCATACACATAAAATAAAAATTAATTCAAACGCAACAACAGAAACAAAATTATAAATACACATACATATACTGCATGGTAGTTTGAATGAGAATGGCCTCCATAGGTTTATCTGCTTGAGTGCTTGGCCCCAGTTAATGGAACTGTTTGGGAAGGACTAGGAGGCGTGGCCTTGCTAGAGGAGGTGTGTCATTAGGGACAAGCTTTGAGGTTTTAAAACTGTACAACAGGCCCAAACTCTCCTCTGCTTGGAACTTTTGGGGATCAGATGTGAGCCCTCAGCTACTGTTCTGATGCCATTCCTTCCTGCCTGCCACCAAGCTCCCCGCCACGACGATTGTGACTTTCTATCTGAAACATAAGCAAACCACCAATTAAAGGCTTCCTTATATAAATTTCCTTGGCCATGGTATTTCATCGCAACAGAAGAACAGTAACTAAGACAGTAAGAGAGGAACTGGAGGCTGCAAGCTAAACCAGAGAAGACAGATTGACAGTGGAGAACAGCGTTTACCTCCAGGAACGACAGGCGCACGCAGGGACAGGTCAAAAAAAGTGATTAGACCCTGGGGCTTATACCTCCAAGAGGTAAAGAGCAGAGGCAGATAGGCATTTACAGAAAGCTAGCCACTGCTCAGACGGTCATACAGATTGTCTGGGAACGAGTCTACACAACGACGTTCATCCCTATAGTTCTACATGGCATATCTTGGTGATCCAGACTGAACAATGGAGAGGCCAGCTCTGCAAGGCTGAGTTGCTGTGAGAACAGTAGAGGATTACAAGACACACACTATGCAGATCATAGGCCCAATCCAGGAGGCCAGGGTAGAGGGTGAGCCTTTAAAGACAAGAAAGGAGCCCATGTCAGCCGTTCTGAAGCAAAGACCAGCTCTGCGGCCAGAGTTAGATGGTTCCCGGAGATTGCTGCTGTCCTTGCGCGAGCTGCCCAGACAGGACCGCTCTGTTGCATTTTCGAAGAATTCATCACGGGCTTCATTGTCCCTCTTTTGTTGCCTCCAGAGTCCATTTTGTTAGTGACTGATGCTAGCAATTCCCCTTAGATACTGATGACTTTCATGGCCCCTTCAGGGATAGAAAGGGAGCTGGCATCGTCTGAGTCTCTCTTTCAAGCCAACGTGACTTGGAGAAGACTTTGTAGCAGCTTGCTTCCCAGGTCTCAGTGCTCTCAGTAAGACAAACGAAGACTGCATCTGTTGAATCGCATGTTTCTTTGGCTTACAGCAATCTTTCTGTTCGTTCTGGGAGTCCATGTGGCTTCCTACAACAGTCACACATACACGGTTAAAAAAAATAAGTAAACGACATCATAAGGGACCAAAGTACCATGAGTGAGCGTCAACAGAACAAGAAACAGAAACGTTAGAAGGCAGACGCTTCAGAAAGCAGAACCGCCAACCAGGACACAAAGTGGGCACACTTAGTCTTAGCAGGAGGAAAAGAAGAAGAAAGGAGGATCCTGAACTTGTATTCTCCACAAAGCATGTATTTGTTGCATAAATAACATAATGGTAGATACGGGTTGTAAAGATGTAGGATACAAAGAACATAGCTCCAGCCTTCACTATGGGATACCCTGTCAGAACAGAAAACAAGCCACGGTTTCCCACAGAGCAGAGCTAGCCACGTGAAGCCATCTTGTTCTCTAGATATGCTAATGACCTTTAAAAATGCTAATGACCTTTAAAAATGCTAATGACCTTGCCTAGTGGCCACTCACAGCTCCTCTCACTCCCTGGGAAAACCAGTTTTGTATTTCACTCAGTATTTCTGATCAGTACAAGTCTTTCCTTCAGGTTCCTTTGACTCATCTGGGATGTTACTGATGAAGCCTTCCTCCCTGGGAAGTCTGTGAATGCAAGACTCATTCAGCGGGTATTCTAACCAAAAGCCTAATTGAGAAGTACATTTTAAAAGCATTTGCTGGTGCTGGGTTTGAACTCTAAGCCTTGGAGTTGGGGACTTGGCTCAGTTGGTAAAGTGCCCAGCAAATATGAAGACCACAGTTCCATCCCTAGAACCACGTAAGATTGTAGCAGCACAGTTTGTAATCCCAGCCAGTCTAGGTAGATCACTGAGACCCATGTCCCAGCGAGAGACCCTGCCTCAAAAGTAGATGGTTCTTAAGGAACACTTGAGAATGACCTCTGGCCTCCACACCTGTGTACAAAAAACACACACACTTGCGCATACACGTGCACACACACATACACACATGTACACACTCAACGGAAGCTGAGCTTCAGTCAACCACAGGTGGCCAACGGCATAGGTCATACTCAAATAAGAGGAACACTGAGCCGTAACCAGTCAAATTGCCTGTATACCCCACTTCCTGACTCTGACCACAAAACATCTGACCAGGTTGGTGTTCCCTTAACCTGTTCTAGCTCGGAGAACTGCCTGGTTAGTCTTTTTTTTTTTTTTTTTCTCTCAGATAAACACTGTTAAGTGGAATTTGTCTAAAGTTTTTTTTTCTTTTCTTTCCCCTCCTCCTGTTCCGCCTGCCCCTCCTCCTTCTCCCTCCCCCTCTCTTCCTCCATTTCTCCTCTCCTTCCCCTTGAATTCTGATCCTCCTGCCTTGGCCTCCCCTAGAATGCAGTGCTGGAAGCGAGCCCAGAGCTTCAGTGTGACAGGAAGCATCCTACCAACTGAGATATATCCTAGGCCCTAAAGTATTTCCCTTAATAACACACATGTAGCCATTCTGTTAATAACACAACTTAGGAATCCTTAGCACATTTTCATTTTCTATCTGTAGGAGAGTCGTGATTTTCCTTTCTCCCAAAAGATTATCCTTTAACAAGACACGAAATGAAATAGGCTGAAAAGTCTCTTCCTTTTTACTTTGATGCTGATCTGGGAGGGCAAGATGGAGAACAAGACACTGCTATCAAATGCTTGTTCTCAATCGGCAGGAGCCTTCCCTCTGCCCTGGGCAGAATCTGTGGACGGCCTGAGGCTCCCAAGCTGGCATCAGGCCCAGCCGTCTGTAGAGCAAGACCACCTGGGTTCAAGTCAGGATTCCACCTCCAGGATCTGAGTGGCAGAGGCCCAGAGGGGTAGAAAGAGAGTTAGCTGCCCAGCGTGGTCCTCATCTGTGAAACAGAGGATGCTATGGAACTGGGGTTCCAGCTCATTTGCATGCAGAAGGCTCTGGGTTTGATCCCGCACATCCTAAAGCACACATCTGTAATCCCAGTATTTGGGAAGTAGAGGTGGGAGAAACAGAAGTTCAAAATCAACCCCGCTACATAGCAAGTTCAAGGCCACTCTAAGACATCTGAGACCTTGCTGGAGAGAGACGGAGAAAGACAAAGAGACACACATACACGGGGAGAGACAGAGACTGGATTATTGCTGAGTATCTGAGGGAGGAATATGGGACATAGGGAGACACTTGCCACACCTGTTTTCTCTCTTATTGAGGCTTCAGAATTCCTTCCAGTCTGGCTCTGAATCCTATGTGTAATTTGTGAAGTTAATGTTGAATGCTGGACTGGGTATCACATGCCACAAACCAGGAGTGAATGGGTGATATCAAAGACACGCCTCCCTTGGCCAGCTGATAGAGAACACCACTGATACTACAAGCCATCACGGGGCTCCCCCCACCTCCAAAAACATCCAGCCTAGTTGGGGATGAACTATGTTAGGCTAATATGAGGACTCCTAAATATCCAAAAAGAGCAATTAGATATTTTTTTAAAAAAACAAAACAAAAACATTTTACTTAAGTGTGCCTCCATGTGACTGTTGCAGGTCAGAACTTCCTTTAATTAGGGGAAGCTGGTTTTCTCCCTCCAACACACGGGTCCTGGGGATTGAACTCAAGTTGCCAGGCTTGGCAGCAAGCGCCTTTACCCATGAGTCATAAAAACACAAGCCAGGAATCCAGGCCTATAATCTCAAAGGCTCAGGAGTCTAAGGCAGGGAGATCTGAAGCCCAAGTTCAGCCCGGGCGATTCAGTACGACCCTGTCTCTGAATATAAAGTGAAAAGGGAGCCTGGGGTGTAAATCAGTAATGGTACAGAGAAGAGAAGGGGGAAAGGGAAGAGGAGGAGGAAGGGGAAGAAGATGAGGAGGAGGTAGAGTCCTCTAGAGGACCTTCTCCACCCCTGCTCTGCTCACCCAGCTTCTCCACCCCTGCTCTGCTCACCCAGCTTCTCCACCCCTGCACCACTGGTCCTCAGTGATCTGCCTACCAATGCCCAGCCACCAGTTCTTCCTTCAGAAAATTCAGCTCTTTGCCATGCCAGGCACAGGGCTGGACAGCTCCACTGTTGCCAAGGACACTCTCTGGAGCCTTGTGTTAATAAAATGAATGCTCCATCGTCCTGACTCTATTTACGAACCATAAGATGCCAGGACTAAGTAATCCTTGCCCCAAGCTTACAGAAAACTGTTAAATCCCCACTGCAACAATAAGAGAGCAGGCTCAGACACAGCCTGCAAGGGACAGGGACAGACGTCCCCTAGAGACCTGTCCGGTTTCACAGCCTATGTCTTTCCCACCACATCACTTGGCCTCTGGTTATTTTTGGCACCATTCAGATGAGTGCTTAATATTCTGGTGCACCAGTGCCGTGGAATGAAGGACAAACAAGACTTGTTGTGAGCCAGAAAAGTGAATCTGTTCTTCCAGAAGGGTTTTCTGCTCAGTCTAAAGTCTGGACACTCATACTTAACAAACGTCCCCCGCTCTCTCTGAGGTGAGATTCCAGCAAAGGACCACAGAGCATCTGCACGCTGCCCGCATAAACGGGTTCTCAAGCGCCATCTCTCCAAGCTCTGTAAAGCCTTGTCTTAGCTCAGCCCTCAGAAAACCCTATCTGGTAAAATTAACTTATTATTCAGCTTTAAAATGAAGAGTCTGAAACAGAGGGGCCAGAGAGACCCTCAGTGCCTAAGAAAACCATCTGTTCTTGGAGAAGACCAGAATCCAGTTCCCAGCATCCACGCAGCTGCTCCCAACTCCAGTTCCAGGGGCTCTGATGCCCTCTTCTGACCTCCTCAGGCACTGACTGTGCGTATTACACATCCATGTGGGCAAGCAAAGCATATATGCTTCAAATAAAAACCAGAGACTCTTGTTTTAGAGTCTGAAGCACAGGCACTTCAATCAAATTGTCCAGGCTGGCACAACTAGAAGTGGCCAGCCAGTGTGTCCAGGAAGCAATATGGCGCCAGAGAGGGCGTACTCATCCGCTGTTTCTTCCGGCTGCCTTCCGGCTGCCTCCTTGCTTTGTGTTAACGGGGTCTTTGGGAGAAAGTGCCCTCTCTCTGGATTACTTGGTGGGGTCAATAGGATATTCTAAGACAAATAAATTTCTGGCAATCCCTCCTCTTCTGCCCCTAATCAGATGCCACAGACCTGCTGGCTTCTGTGGCTCTTCTGACTCTCTGTATCCGGCTCCTCCATCTCTCTTACCTCAGGCTCCTACCCCTCCCTCCAATCCCCATGCTGCTTTTCCCACAGGAGTCCACCACAAGTAGTGGGTGGATGAAAAGGAAAGGCAGAGGAGGAGTAAGAAACAGGCCCTTTACTGGGAAGCGTGGAAACCGCTTTTAGATCCTGAGATCCATCTGCAAATAGACTATGCATCATGCAGATAACACAGTCTATGTAAACACTGTACACTTGGACACGCTGTGTGCCAAACTCATGCACACTGTGAGCGGGCTCGGCTGGAACTCAGGGGTTATGGATTGGATAATAAGCCAGATTTGAGTGTTGATGGTCTCGGATTCCGTCTCTGTGAAATGAGCGTGGCCCAGCCCCTGCCTCAGGGAGGAGCTGTAAAGAGGGCAAGAACAGGACTCAGCTGGGACCCTTTCCCTCCGCTGCTCTCCCCCTGCTCTCCCCCTTGGCTTACCTCTCCCCTCCCACACAGAAGCACCTGATCCCTGCACGCTTCCTCCTCCAAGGCCTCTCATCCAGAGGGCTCACCTCCCTCCTTGTACGTGGGGAGCTGTGTTCTTGGCTCCAGGACAGATTTCTTAAACTGTTTCCCCGCAGTGGAGAGTGACTCAGCCATTGCTTAGGGATTTAATTAGCCTGCACTAGGAGGCTTTGGAAGAGACAAGCCTCTGGGGACTTCCTTCCTGGTTGGGCAAGAATGAAAGAGCAAGAAACCTTCTAGAACCATCCCATCCCACACGGAAGCTAGCAGACACCTGTGACAGCTCATTTAAAATGTAGCTGCTTGAGAGTACAAAATCACTGGACCCAAAGGTTTACATGAGAGTTAAACATCTCATTAACTTACTTAATATTCATTACATATTTAAATGACAATGTGATTGTTTTATTGGTTCCAAACAATTTTTTTTTTCCCAGAGACAGGGTTTCTCTGTATCGCTCTGGCTGTCCTAGAACTCACTTTATAGACCAGGCTGGACTGAACTCACAAAGATCCACCTGCCTCTGCCTCCCGAGGGCTGGGATTAAAGGTGTGCACCACCACACCCAGATGTCGTTGCTCTAGCGGGTCCACGATTTAATAGTGACAATATCCTTACACTTCTGACATTTTTTTTTTTAGTTTGCTTTTCATTTATTCTGTTTGTGGGAGGCTTCATGTGTTCCACAGCAGGCATGTGGAGGTAAGAGAAGCATTTGCTTGAGTTGTTTTTCCTTCCTTGTTGGTCTCAAGGATCAAACTCGGGCCCTCAGCCCTGACAGCAAGATCCTTTACCTGCTGAGTCATCTTGCTGGCCCAATATATAGCTATTATTTATTTGTATCTAATATTTATTTGCAATTCCTTTGCATGATTTTTTTTGTACATCCAAGAAAAAATATTAAAATAAAACCTCAATGATCTCAGTGTGGTGGCTCACACCTATGATTCTAGCAATAGGGAGGTGGAGAAAGAGGATTAGAAATTCAGGACCATCTTTAGCTATGTGGTGAGTCTGAAGCTAGTCTCAAAACAAAACAAAACTCAATGAGATAACTTGTCGGGGAAAGGCAACAGTAGGGGCAAGTGTCTTCCCCTTCCTGTGATCACACACAAACCTTCTCTTGCATTGTTCTATAAGATGCAACAATCAAAGCAGGTAGGTGTGGCCTTGCCCGGAGAGTGGCTAGGGGGATGTTTCTGCATGGAGAACAGGGATTTGAGCTCCAGCGGCTGCTCTGCATACTAAACACAAGGCTTTGTCTCTTCTCCCTCAGTGGAGAAAGCAAAATCTGATCTGATGGGGGGGGGGGAAGACCCATAAACAAAGAGGTGTGCTGTACCACGAGGGCCTGCTTGTCGGGGTTTCCGTCCTGCCCACTTCCCACAGCTGGCAAGTCCTAAAGAAAATCACACAGAGGTCTCCAGAAGATTATAAACTGATTGGCCCATTAGCTCAGGCTTCTTATTAGCTCTTGTAGCTTATATTAACTTATTATTCTTATCTGTGATAGCCACATGGCTCAGTACCTTTCTCAGTGGGGCAGGTCACATCCTGCTTCTTCCATGGTCTGGGCAGGACTACGGAAAGAGCTTCCTTCTTTCCAGAATACTCCTGTTGTCATTGCCCCACCTCTACTTCCTGTCTGGTTTTCCCGCCTATACATCCTGCCTGGCCAATCGCGTTTATTTAAAACATGATTGACAGAATACAGACAATTCTCCCGCAGCAGTGTGCCATTTCCTGGGGGACAGTCTGCCCAGAGGCATTCTGTGCAAAAGCGCTCTTTGCAGGCTACCGAGCAAGGCCAGGACCAGATGGGTAAAGAGATGAATGATGGAGGCTACAGAAGCTTGGGAGAAACCAAAATGGGCCCCCACCAGCCTGACTCTGAGACCAGGCTACTCAGTGTTGCTGTTGCATAATCCAGTCACAGCAATTCCAGTTCATCTTTTTTAAAAAATATTTATTATTTTGAGACAAGATTTCTTTATGCAGCCCTGGCTGTCCTGGAATTCATATTATTGTTGCAAGGAGAGAGCCGCTTGTTGTTCCTGCTGCCCAGAACCGGAATAACCACACAGAAACTGTATTAATTAAATCACTGCTTGGCCGATTAGCTCTAGCCTCTTATTGGCTAACTCTTATATATTAATTTAACCCATTTCTATTAATCTGCGCATCATCTCGAGGTCATGGCCTACCAGCAAAGTTTCAGCACGTCTGTCTCCAGCGGTTCCATGGCTTCTCTCTTACTCTGCCCTTCTTTCTCCCAGCATTCAGTTTAGTTTTCCCGGCCCAGCTAAGTTCTGCCCTGCTATAGGTCCAAAGCAGTTTCTTTATTCTTTAATGGTAATCACAGCGTACAGAGGGAAATCCCACATCATACTATACTTACAGAAAACCATCTGTCTCTACCTCCTCAGTGCTGGGATTAAGGCATGCACCACCACACCTAGCCTTAAAAAAATTATTTGTGTGTGTGTGTGTGTGTGTATACGCATGCATGTGTCCACGCACACATATGTGTCCGTGTGTGTGTGCGCGCGCATGTTTTCATGTGCACGTGTGTGCATGTGCACGTGTCCGTATGCACATGTGCGTGTGCACGTATCCATGTGCACATTTGTGTGTGTGCCCACAGAGGCAAGAAGGAGGTGTTGGATTTCCCTGGAGTAGAGCTACAGGTGGCTATGAGCTGCCCATTGTGGGTGCTTTTCTGATAGAGCAGTATAAGCTCTTTACCTCTGAGCCATCTCTGGAGGACTCAAGGGCAGGGAAGAGGGAGAGCCATGCAGTAGACACCAGTACCCGAGGCATCCAAAGACACCAGCACAGCTGCACACTGCTCCTGGCATCTCTTGCCAGAAAACACGTCTGACCACGGGTGCCAAGAGTAATGTCATCCTTTCCGCCACCCCCGGATGTGTGGCTTGTCATGATCATGACTGCTCCTCAGCAGTCAGGTCCCAAAGGAGAAAGGGCACGTCAGTTAATTATCCCCCAAAACATAGAAAGCCTAGTGTTATTGGCTGCCTTTGGTATTGGACATGTGGAGAAGTGGCAAAAACCAGTTTGGAAATAATGAGACCACGTATGAGGAGATGACAAACAGACGGTTGAGGAGGCTCGAGAGAAGGGCTCCCCACACGCCGTGTTTCCGTCTCTGCCCAGTCACCTCTCTCTAGCAGCCACACCCATGTTCTCTCTCGACTTTCCCAGAGACCCACTTGTCTTTCGAGGCCCTTTGAGACACCTACTGCTGTCATTTGCTAAGTTGACCTATTATTATGCTAACTTGTAATGACATATCTTTTTTAATTGTTAGTCTTGTTATTTTAAATTGTGCGCATACATCTGTGAGACCGTGTGTGGGTTTGTGGACTTGAGTGCAGAGGCCCAAAGAGGCCAGAGGAGTCAGCTCTCCCTGGAGCTGGAGTTCCGGGTGGTGGTGAGCTGCCTGATGTGGGTGCTGGGAACTGAACTCGGGTCCTCTCAAAAAATAGAATGAGTCAGCTCTTCAGCCCCAGGACTCATCTTCATACCCACAGATTCGTGTATCTCCCAGCTCTTGTCAGAGAGGCCTCTGCTTACAGTAGATTGAGATTACCAGAGACCCACGACTGGTCAAGATGGAGAGGAGAGACTGCAGGGTGTTTGGCCCTAAATGGAACACATGCACCTCCCCCCCTCTTCCCAAGGCTCAGGGAGCACTGCAGAAGAGAAGACAGAAAGAGTGGAAGAGCCAGAGGCCATGAATGATGACCAGCATACAGAGTCCTCTGGGCACAGCAGGAGCTGCACACGTGAATTCATGGCAGTTGTGACAGCGTGCACAAGGCATCAGCAAGCTTGAGTCAGACCAAATGCCAGCGTGAAATCCTGTGCCCAGCTGAGAGGCTATTGGCAATTGCTTGCTGCTGGGAGAAGGAAAGACAGTTTCCTCTAAAAGTGTGGCCCCTGATGAGCCAACCTGCTCCGGCTGGAAGACCACACATGCATGAATATTTGAGAAGCACAAGCTGGTTTTTATGGGTTAAAACAAACAAACAAAAAACAACCTTAAGTTAGGTAAGTAGGGAAGCAGAGAAGCAGGGTGAATCTGGAAGGAATGGGGGAGGTATGTGTTGTGATCAAAACACACTGAAGGAACTTCTCAAAGAATTAATAAAAATAACGAAGGAGGAGGAGGAGGAGGAGGAGGAGAAGAAGAAGAAGAAGAAGAAGAAGAAGAAGAAGAAGAAGAAGAAGAAGAAGAAGAAGAAGAAGAAGAAGCCTAGTTCTGCCAGGGATGATGGTGCACACCTTTAATCCCAGTGCTCTGGAGATAGAAGCAGACAGATCTCTGTCTGAGGTCAACCTGGTCTCTATAGGTTGTCTCAAAACAAAACAAGTCCTACTTCTCAATGAGGCTTTTTTATATATATAAACTTTGCAGCTCACAGGCGTTCTGCTTTCTGGATATTTTTCATTTGCCGTTATACTCAAGGAGGCCTTGAACTCTTCGAATTTTTTTCCCATTTATTTGTATGTGCAGGTGTGCTTGCCCAGATGCAGGGAAGCCAGAGGTTGTTACCAGGCACCTTCCTCAATCGCTGTCAGTCTTTTTTTTTGAAGACATGGTCTCTCCCTGAGTCTAGTTGGTTGGTCACTGAGCTCCAGGTCCTACCGTCCCCATATCTCACCCAGGCACTGGATTGAACACGTGTGTCGGTGTGTCTGGCTTAGTGTATTTTGGGTGCACCAAGCACAACTCATCAGCTCCCTTGAACTGGGTTTCTCTGTATAACAGTCCTGGCTGTCCTGGAACTCATTGTATAGACCAGGCTGGCCTGGAACTCACAGAGATTCTCCTGCCTCTGCCTCCCGAGTGCTGGGATCAATGGTGTGAGCCACCACCGCCTGGCTTGAACTGCTTTTTGACATGTGTGTGTATGTGTGCTTTTCCTTCCAGACGGCAGAGCCCCACAGTCAGAGTTGAAAAGGCACAGCCGCCCCAAGCAGAGTACACAGCCTTTGAGAATGTAGAGAGTAGCCTCCTGATTCCCCTTCCCAGAATGCTCTAGGACTCTGTACTCATTGACCGCCAGCCCCCCTCCCTCCTTGGCCAGACAGGAACAGCATTAACCCATGTTTTTTCCTTTCTCTCCAGAGGTCTTGGCGAACCCAAGGAATGTCTGTCTTTCGTACAAGGATATAAATCGGAGGCAGAATGCAATACGAGCTACCTAGCGAGGGTCTCTGCCAGTACCCGCCACTGTCCAGATCACTGGGGTTTCTTTGAAAAAGAAACGTTTGGCCATGGACATAGCAGAATGATTTAAAAAAAAAAAATAAAGGAAACTTTGCTCAGCCTCTCTGGGTTTGGTGGTTCCCAGGCATCTGAGGGACCTTTTATTTCTTTTTACAATAGATACCCTTGCACCGTGCGTATATAGGCCACCAGTTAAATTCAGGTCAGTCCACAAAGCAAGCTTTAAAAATAGCAGCCTCGATTGAACTGCACACTTAAAAACGGCTAGGAAGTTTTATGATGTGTATTTTCCCTCAGCGAAAAAAAAAATCTCAAAAGAATATAATCTGTGTTCGAAGCCAAACCTTAAACCAAGGAAACAAGAGCACACACACTCAGGCAGAAAAGGGGCTTAGCCTCACTGATGGGTGAGTGTGGACAACCACTAGGTTACAGTCCCCACAGCAACTTGGACGACCTTGAAGAAGTCAATTTTACTACTTAGGCCTCCTGGTTTATGGGATTTTTCTGTGCACACACAGACGATGAACTCCAACATACACACCCTCTGCCCACTGAACTCTGACCAGCATAATATGCTAAAAACACATATCACGTGTCTGGAGAGTCACCCACTGGTGAGGACTGTCCCTCCCTTAAGGTCCACTCCATACAGGTCTGTGCTGCTCCATATCCTAATCTCCTGTAGACAGCAGCCTCTAAAGGCCAGAGGATGCTGCAGCAAAGCCATATAGGCACGCTCAAAAATAATTTTTTTGAGACAGGATCTTAGCTCAGGTTGGCCTTGAACTCCTCGTGCATAGAGGATGACCTTGAGATGAATCCTCCTGCCTCCACCTCAGAGTGCTGGGATTACCGGCTGGGGCTGCTGCGTTCAGCCACACTCAGTTTATACAGCGCAGGGGCCAAACCCTGGGCCTTAGGCAGTCTATGGAAACACTCTACCAACTGAGCTATTGTTTTTAAAACGGGGTTAGAGTTACAGGAGCACCGTGTAGGTCGCAGAGCAAGTTCTTGAGTACCTACGCCTTGTCGACATCGTGTCATTGCGTGACTGTGGTACGAGACGACCCAGCCGATGGACCAACCCTACCTCACACTCATTTGGCTTTTCCACTCTTACCCTTTTTCATCCCGGAGCCCCATTGGGTTGTCATGCCAACCTACACCTCGACCGTTCACACTCTTCTCGATTTTCCCTAACCTGGCAGTTTTGAGTACAGACCAAGTGTTTTGCAGGACATCTCTCTAGTGAGGATGCCCTGACGTTTTCCTCCTGATTACTTGGGGACTATAGTTTTGGAGAGGAAGCCCCAGAGGTGATGTTCCATTGTCAACATCCCCCAGGGCGGCAGCATCAGGTGATCTGTCATTACTAATACACCCTTGATCACAGACTGAGGCCGTGTCTGCCGTGCGCCTCATCTCAAAGTCTCTCCCTTGCTATTTTCTATGCTATACTTTAAAAAGGTTTCTTTTATTTATGTAGACTGAGCATTTGCCTGGATGTATTTCTGGGCTCAATGTAAGTGCCCGGTGTCCACAAAAGCCAGAAGAGGGCACCTGATCCCCTAGAACTAGAGTTATAGACCACTGTGAACTGCCATGTGCGTCCTGGGTTTTGAACCTGGGTCTTCTTCAAGAGCAGTCAATGCTTTTTAACCTCTGGGCTATCTCTCCAGCCCACGCTTGAGTGGGGCTTATACTCCTTAAGAGTTCAATACCTACACAAG
Organism: Ondatra zibethicus; assembly: GCA_004026605.1. Taxonomy (NCBI): domain Eukaryota; kingdom Metazoa; phylum Chordata; class Mammalia; order Rodentia; family Cricetidae; genus Ondatra; species Ondatra zibethicus. The sequence goes on along the minus strand of PVIU01023137.1, from coordinate 4,709 downwards.
TTACTTGTGATTCCTATGTATGCAAGCATTGCCTGCTCTCCCCAATTTACTTATTTACAACCTTTGGGGAGTGGGACTTCAATAGATTTTATTTTTAGAGTGTTACAGATTCACAGCAAAATTGAACGGGAAGAATCAGCAAAAGCAAGACAAACATCAAATAAACACATTACCTGAACAAAAGACTGAATAGATATTTTCAAAAACTGATGAAAGGAAGAATAGGCACTGGATACCATCAGCAGAAAAATGCAAGCCAAAGCCACAGTGAGGGGCCACCTCACATCTGTCAGCAGACGCCAAAAAGCCAAGAGATAGCAAATGCTACCAAGAGTAGGGAGAACATGCACAGGGCTGCAAGCATCCACTACATGACCATCACGGGGTGGGGCATCTGGAGGGGTCTCAAGAAGTAAACAACAGAGCAAGAAAAGACATATAGTCCCTTTCACACTGTATTATATGTACAGGAAGTGGAATGGGCGTGTCAAAGACCACTGCGAATTGTTCACAATAGCCACAATTCGGGAACAACCCAAGTGTCCTCCAGCTTGGCTCCCTCATCATCTGGCAGGAAATGACCTCCTTCCTGGCCAAGAAACTCCCACAAACACCTCCCGATAGGGAAAGAGGACACACACGGGCGGCACGTGGTTTCCTCTTCTCAACTGGTCTTGGCCTGGCTCCCTGAGAGGCTTTTGCTAGGACCCAGGCAGGCTCAAGGCCTGGTGAGGCAACATAGTGGGAATTCAGTTAGCTTCAATTTTGAGTGGAATTTCCTGGGGCTGGAACCCCATTTCCTATTTATTTTCTGTCCCTGGGAAACCTTCCTTCCACGGGGCACCGGCAAAGCCAGGTTAATGAGCAAATGTCTTTTTGTTTTTCTTTGTTCAACTGAGGATTGGGGCAGGATGTAGCATCAAGCCGGTCATGCCATGGGGATGGGAGGGGGAATTCGAACACTCTTCTAAGAGGAAAACTGTATAGCATAGAGCCAGCACGCCCCACCCCCAACCACAAAACCTTCAGTTCTCACTAGCAGAAGTGGCAGATAACAATATTGCTAATTTTGTGCCATTTTGATTATTATACATTTTTCCTAATATGCCAAATTCTATCAGCCAGTCTAAATTTGAGAGTCTGCAATTGAAAAAGACAAAGGACCGGTCTACCACTACCAGGGGCCTCAGCAGGACCCATTCATTCTACCTGTGAGCTCTTCACCTGGACCATGCAGGACTCTTGCTGCTCGGCTCTCCTTCCTTCCAGGTTCGGTGTTTCCCAGCTGCAGCTGGTTGTTCTATCCTGTCCATCTGTGCATCAGGGAACACTGCCCTGGGCCATGAAGTAGCCTTCTTGTCTTGAAATCTGAGCAGCTGCCTTACCCAGTGGAACCTTCCCCAAGATCAGGCCCCATTCACAGCCCCTCCTAAGAGAATGTGGGAGAATCATCAGACCCTCCCCTGAGACTGCAGCTTTCTGCTCCCCCACATACAGAAATGCCTTGGCCTTGGGAATGCTGAAGTACATAGAAGTGGAAGATTGACAGAGTAGGGACTCTAGTGATGTAACGCTCATGATGAGGTGGGCATCACGTAACGCTTGTGATGAGGTGGGTAAGAGAACCTGTTAAACTTACTGGTTCACCAAGATGGACGTGGTTGGCATCGTCCTTTGGCCTGCCGTTGCCCTCTCCATCTGAGGGGATTAGTAATAGACTCCCCAGGGAAAACCACACCACGTTGTGCTGATGTGCTGCTGGACAGGCCCGCCTCCCATCCAACATGCATTTTCATGCTGGAGTAAGCAGACCCCATCCCTTTTGGTTTCCATGAGAGGATGCTGAGATGCGGGCATTTCTTCCATATGGCTGTCACAGGGCCTCTCTCTGTGTCCTGGCAAGATAGCTCCTCTCTGGATGCAGAGTGTTCCTCTTCATGGTTGTTCTTGACACACTGACCTGGAGGATTTCCAAAGAAAGCCTAGGATAACATTCAGGAAGGTTGGCTGGTGTAGCCAAGATTCACCATGCAATTCCCTTTGTGACCCTGGAGAACCAGGTGGCCTTCCCCAGATGAGGCTGGGAAATAGATGTGTTATCCACCTGGGTCTGACAGCATCTGCAGCTTGTTTCCTGGGTTTCTCATCTTCTCTCTCTTTCCTTTTCTGTTTTCTTTTAGATTGAACATTTATATTACTTTTTATTTTCTGCATATGAGTGTTTTGCTTATACCTAAGTCTATGCACCTCTTGTATGCCAGAGCATACAAGAGAAGGAGGACAGAAGAGGACATTGGCTCCCCTGGAACTGACTTGGAGATGCTTGTGAGCCAGGGCTCGGGTCTTCCAGAACTGCAGCCGGTGCTGGCTGTTATGAGCCGCCCTCCTCTGAGCCACTGCTCTCGGCATTTCACTTCTTTGTTTTCTGTTAACTAGGATGTGCCACAACCACTACCGCAGTCACCCACACTCCTTGATTTAAAAGCTTGGGGAGGAGAGAGGGCTCAGTAGTTAAGAGCACTTGTTGCTGTGTAGAGAACCAGGGTTTGGCTCCCAGCACTCACATGGCAACTTGCAACCTCTGTAACTTCGGTTCCAGGGGATCCATGACCCCTTCTGGCCTCTGTGAGGCCAGGCATGCGTGTGCTATACATACATACATACATGCAGGCAAAACACTCACACACACAAAAAAAAATTAAGAGATTTAAAGGAGAAAGCTTTCTGTTGTACTCACCTATCACTTGCCATTTCCCGATTCTGGTAAACTTTAACCCTTGTGTGGTTCCAAGTTTTTACCTGGTTATCATTTCCCTTCTGCCTAAAGCATTCTCTCCATTTGTGTATCTTCCAGTAGCAAATTCCTTCAGTTTTTCTTTGTTTGTACAGTGTGGCTTCCTGCCTTGGCCCCCTGGGTGGTGAGGCACAGGTCACCTTGGCCCCCCTAAAAACGTCGTTCATTTTGCTCGGCTTTCTCAAAGATATGTTTGTAGAGTCCAGAATTCTAAGCTGACAGTTTTTCTTTTTTTATCCCCGAGACAGGATTTCTCTGTGTAGCATCCCCAGCTGTCCTGGAACTAGCTCTCTAGACCAGGGCCTGAACTCACAGAGAATCACCTGCCTCTGCCTCCCGAATTCTGGGGTCAAAGGTGTATTCCCCCACCATCCAGTCAGTTCTTGTTCTTAATAGAGTAAGTTGTCTAAGATGTCACCATTCTCTGATGGAGATGCCCTGGTAAGACACTGTTGTTCCTCAGGAGGCCGCTAACTTGGTTTTTGTTTGTCTGTTGGCAGGGTCTCTCACTGGGACCTGGGATGAACTAGGCAAAGGCTGTTCATCCAGCAAGCCCCAGAAATCCCATTGTCTACCTTCCCAGTGCTGAAATTACAACCGTGTACCACTGCGACCTTTAAAAACAAAAATGAAACAAAACAATAAAATCGGTTCTAGAATCAAACTTAGGTCCTCTTGTTGCATGGAAGAAATTTCCTGACTGAACTTTTGAGCTGCCCTTCCTGTCTCATTGAGAATTATCTCAATACGATGGAATTCCAAAGTCAGGCAATTACAAAGTCAAGGGCTGAGGGTGGCCATGGCCCTTTTCCATCCTGGAGTGCCCCTTCCCTTTCCTGGCTATTGTGGGTGCTGCTGACTCACACGAGGGGTACCTGAAACCCCTTCTCCATGTGCGGGTAATGGTGCTTCCCCATGCCTGGAGGCAGTGGCTGTGTGGGTTCTCAATGCACCTGCCCCTTGACGTGCAGACACACTCCACGGGGCCTTTAGGAGGCTGAGGCTCCCAGGGGGCAGGTTGAGCTTCCTTCTGAAGCTGCAGTACTGGTCAGTTCTGTTTTTCTCTTTCCTCTGTTTCAGGATTCCTCTAGAGCACCCCCAAATCCTGCACAAGAGTCCTGCCTCTTAGAGCCTTCAGTTCCTGCTTCTAGGCAACCTCACCTAAGACAGGATATGAACCTTTTGGAGATTCCCAATTTGCTAAATCCTCCTATTAAAGACTATTTATTATTTATTACTATTATTGGGGGTGTGTCATGGTGCATGTGGACTATTAATTACTATTATTATTATTATTGGGGGTGTGCTGTGATGCATGTGTGGACTATTAATTATTATTATTATTGGGAATGTGCCATGGTATCCATGTGGACTATTATTATTATTATTATTGGAGGGTGTGCCGTGGTGTGCTTGTGGACCATTTTTATTATTATTATTTTATTATTACTATTATGGAGTGTGCCATGGTGTGCATGTAGACTATTTATTATTATTATTATTGTTGTTATTATTATGGTGTGCTATGGTGTGCATGTGGACTATCAATGATGATGATGATGATGATTTTTGGGGTGTGCCATGGTATGCATGTGGACTATTGATTAGTATTATTATTGGAGGTGTGCCATGGTGTACATGTAGACTATTTATTATCATTATTAATTATTATTATTATGGTGTGCTGTGGTGTGCATGTGGACTATCAATGATGATGATCTGATGATGATTGTTGGGGTATGCATGTGGACTATTGATTAGTATTATTATTGGAGGTGTGCCATGGTATGCATGTGGACTATTGATCAGTATTATTATTGGAGGTGTGCCATGGTATGCATGTGGACTATTGATTAGTATTATTATTGGAGGTGTGCCATGGTATGCATGTGGACTATTGATCAGTATTATTATT
>PVIU01023136.1:0-28013 GCA_004026605.1 Ondatra zibethicus | reverse complement strand
GAACCCAAGGAAAGCATACACAGAACCTCCTGGAAATTGGAAGCAAACAGGATCATCAAGCAAAAGTTGGAAGCCAGGGGCGGGGATAGAGGTGGGAGAAATTTCATCCGATGGATGGAGATAGAGACAGAGACCCACAATCACATCAGAGCAATGGATTGGGCCCCCAAGGTGCAGGTGAAGAGCAGAAGGTGTTTTCATTCTTCTATGTGTTGGTATCCAGTTATGCCAGCACAATTTGTGGAATATGTTTTCTTTTTTCCATTTTGTATTTTTTGCTTCTTTGTCAAAAATCAGGTGTTTGTAGGTGTTTGGATTGATATCTGGGTCTTTGATTAAGTTCCATTGGTCCTTCTATCTGCTTTTGTGCCAATACCAGGCTGTTTTCAATACTGTAGTTCTGTAGTAGAGTTTGAAGTCAGGAATTGTGATGCCTCCAGAAGTTCCTTTGTTATACAGGATTGTTTTGGCTATCCTGGGTTTTTTGCTTTTTCATATGAAGTTGAGTATTGTTCTTTTGAGGTCTGTGAAGAATTTTGCTAGCATTCCATTGAATCTGTAGATTATTTTTGGTAAGATTGCCATTTTTACTATGTTAATTCTACCCACCCAAGATCATGGAAGAACTTTCATTTTCTGGTTTCTTCTTCTATTTCTTTTTTCACAGATTTTAAAGTTCTTGTCATACAGGTCTTCCACTTGTTTGGTTAGAGTTACTCCAAGATATTTTATGCTATTTGTGGCTATTGTGAAGGGTGATGTTTCTCTGATTCTTTCTCAGCCTATTTATCATCTGTGTACAGGAGGGCTACTGAGTTTTTTTCGAGTTAATCTTGTATTCTGCTACATTGCTGAAGGTGTTTATGAGTTATAGAAGTTCCTTGACAGAATATTTGGGGGTCACTTATGGAAACTATTTTATCGTTAGCAAACACTGAGAGTTTGACTTCTTTCCAATTTGTATCCCCTTGATCTCCCTTTGCTGTCTTATTGCTCTAGCTAGAATCTCAAGAACTATATGGAATAGATATGGAGAGAGTGGACAACCTTGTCTCATTCCTGATTTCAGTGGGATTGCTTTGAGTTTCTCTTCATTTAGTTTGATGTTGGCTCTTGGCTTGCTGTATATTGCCTTTATCATGTTTAGGTAATTTCCTTGTATCCCTCTCCTCTCCAAGACCTTTATCATGAAAGTCCACTAGATGATGTGTAAAAAAAAAAGTCAGAGCTTGAAATATAGTGTTCTGAAAAATGACAGACAGAAGAAAAAGAGAAAATAATAAAGTATATAAATTTGTAGGACACTGTTAAACAACCAAATATATTCAGGCACCCCAAGGAGAAGAAACTAAGGTTAAAGGCATAGAAAATATATTGAGTTATATAGTAACAGAAAAAAAAACCCTAATCTAATGAATGACATAGGCATCAAAGTACAGGAGGTTTATAGAACCACAAATATATGTGAGGATGAAAAAAAAACCTTTAAAACATATGAAAGACAAATTGTCAACATACTGACAAAACTTTTAAAATCTTCAATAGAAAAACACAAAGAAAATTTTGAACACAATCTTATTAAGTAAACGGTGGGCTTCCTAGTGGAACTCCTACAGGCAGGTGGAAAGTAAGGGCATAAAATGGCCTACTCTCAGTCCTAAAAGTAAACAACTGTCAGACAAGATTACCATAACTAGTAAGACTATTCATTGGAAATGAAAAAGAAGCAAAGAGCTGGGGAAACTCATGACTATCAGGCCAGTCTTAGAAAAAGATACTTAAAGGTGTTTTGCATGCAGGACATGTAGTCTAAAAGAAAGAAGGAAAAAAGAGAAGGAGGGAGGAAGGGAGGATCAGAGGGGTGGAGGACAGATGAAGGGAAAAAAATAAAAAAGGCAAAATCAAAAGGGGGATGAAGGTGAGAGAGAAAGAGAAGGGAAAAGAAGGAAAGAAAATGAAATGTGAAAATGTAAGTGCTAAAAGAGAAATGAAAAATGCAGCAACAAACCACCAAACTTAAGATTAATAAGAGAAAAAAATGATGATGAGTATTTCAAGAAATTACTGAATGCTTAGGAAATGATGCATATATAAACACCATATAGCTTCTTTGGCTGTTGTCACTATGCTCATAATGATGTCTTGTTAGAGTCAGGATGTTTCACAAGACTGGAGACCTTCCTAGTTCAGGTGGAGTATTATAGACAAAAGATGGTGGAGTGGATCCTGTTGGCTGCTAATACAGTGGAATAAAAAGCAACAGCTATCAAATAATAGGGTGGATCCGAATACACATAGAAAAACTCTTTGGGTAGAGAGTGGATCTGACTCTGGCTGTAGATAGAATAGATCATTCCTAAAGTTCTCCTAACCTTGAAAGGCTGAGTTTCATCAACCAGAGCCCTGGGAATCATGGTGATCTCTGTGTAAGATGTATGTCCAGTCTCCTTTTGAACCTCACATTAGAGATTGCAAGTTAAGTATGGTAAGTCCTCAAATAAGGCTATGATCTCAGCATTTAAAACATGTAATACATTTGTATATCCACATTACCATTTCATTTTTGCCATGTGGTTGTACAACAGAAGACATCTTTTAAATATTTCTTAATAATTATTTAATAAATTTGAAAACTATTTAATAAATATTTCTTAAAAATTATGACCCTGAAATGAGAAAGATTATTTAGCCAGATTTCAACAATTACAAATTCATATAATTAAGTCAGTCTAATTCCTTCCTATATATTTTCTGCCTTCACGGTTTATACCTGATAAAATTCACTTCCCTGCTCTCCCCATTTTTTCCTAGGAATGGAAATGTATTTAAAAGCTACGTTTCTCTTGAAATGTCTAGAGTCTATTAAATGTCACTTTGTTATGGATAATTTTATGCTTGCTTAAAACCAGAAAAATGCAAACATTAACCAGGTAATGAACTGTTTCATCTCTGTTTCCAAACACTCTGTCTTCTATTCCCCTCCTTTTAAATTTGCTGCTCCAGTGCTTTTGCGAGAGACCTAGCCTTAATCTATAAGAGCAGGATGCCAGCATTTAGGTGGAAGACAATTTACCTTAGCCTTTGCCTGGGTACTGCCTTATATTTTAAATAGTATTGACATAACCCTTAGGCCATTTTCATAACTCAACTGACACGAAAACTTTGCTGAGGAGGAAAACGATGGTCAAGAGTATGGCAGACACTGTGTGTAACTAAGCGCTAGGATAGAAAAAGCTGGAAGCTGTGAGTGACCCATTTAAGCGGGATTACGAGATGCCTACTTCTGTGGTGTGCTTTGTATGTTCCTTGGTGTGAGCAATACATACAAGGACCTGTTTCTCAGGCCATTGTGTTTAATATATAGCTAAACTGACCTTAGGCGAGACTGAGCAGCCAAGCCTCAGAAAAGTGGAATGCAGGCAATTTTGAATGTATTAAGAAATGGAACAAAAACAATTCTCAAAGTTCCCTGAACAATGAGGAAATGTGTTAATTTAGCCAACTGGAAATTCAGAACAGGAGCAGGCTACAGATGCACAACTATGAGCCATCCCTGTAGGTTTGCTCTGAGAGCCAAAGCAACAGGTCAATTCCAGAATTGCAGTGACACCACCACAGTTCTTTGGCTGTGCTATGAGCTTGGCCTCAGACAAGGAATCACCAAAACTGAAAAAGAAGTAGTCATCTGCACTGAAGATATACACTGGTTGTCTGCTACAAACAAATTTTACAATGTATTTCTTTGTAAAGACATAAAAAGAAACAATAGTGTGCCAAGTCTTGTAGGAGGAGGCCACTTGTTTGTCCCAGCCACCCAGATCCAAAATAACCACACAGAAACTTTATTATTTAAATCACTGTTTGGCCCATTAGCTCTAGATTCTTATTGGCTAACTCTTACAAATTAATTTAACCCATCTCCATTAATCTGTGCATCACCACAAGGTAGTAGCCTACCAGCAAAGTTTCAGCCCATCTGTCTCCAGTGGTGGCTCCATGGCGTCTCTTTGATTCCACCCTTCTTTCTTCCAGCATTCAGCCTATCTTTCCCTACCTTCCTAAGTTCTGCTTTGCTATAGGTCCAAAGCAGTTTCTTTCTTCATTAATGGTAATCACAGCACACAGAGGGGACTCCCACATCAAAGCCTCCTCTGAAGTTGGGAACTTTTTAAGGGTGTACATTCTATGCAGGTATGTTATTGAGAATTTAGAGTTTAAAACTCAAAATAACCCCAAAATTAAGATGAGACAATTTTCCACTGGGATCTTTCTCTGGTCTGCCATCAGCACACCAATTCTTGTAATCTCTACCAAAAGCAAGACAAGGAAGGCGAAATGCCACACAGAGGAGTTTGTAACAAGTGGACGAGTTGCAGGTGAGAGTGGCCAGTTGCTGAAAGGACATTGCTCTCATCTACACTTTAGGAAGGTTCACATTATTCCTAAAGTTTCTGGAGGGATTTCCTAGAAGAGTATTTTCCTGCCCAGGAGTTTGACAGACCCATCTGTAATAATTCCTTTGAGGGGAACAATAATATGTTTTGCTTATTTATGGAATTCCTCTTGCTAGTTAGTAACCTTGTCACCTGCCAGCAGCTTAGAATGCCATGTCTTTATCTGGATGCTAATTGGAGTCCTCTTGTTTACCTTTTGAGTTTTACATCTTGCTGATTATGTCTGAAGTGTCCATCCTCAAATACCTTCAATACTCCCGACATTTAGCTAGATACCTAATAAATAAATGTAGAGAAAAATGGAATTAACAACTGATCACACTATCATGACAAAGACTTCAACCTCCAATATGTGATATAGAATCAAACATGACAAAGAAAATGAAAATAGCCTTGTCCTCTACACAAATACCAGCCATTGGGAATGGAAGCTCCATGGGTGGGAGTGGGGGGCAACACTTCTGTATTAATAATCACACAAAGCTGCCTATCTAATTAGAACTTTCATGGTTGTGGAGAGCAGGAATATTACAAGTCTAGAGCCAAATTACTTCAGGCTATCTTTAGCTCTTTTAATGCCCATCCATTACCTATCTCTGTGTTTGATTTAACATCCTTGTGACTATTAGGTAAATCTTTTTGGAATGTACCAAAGACCATTATCTTCCTGTAACCCAAAAGTTAAAAAGATCATCAGATAGCATATACTCTCCAATTTTGATGTAACCTTCCTACATAATGTTCCCTCGATGTATTTGAGCAGAACCTTGATTTATTACTGTTAGAGCACAGGTTTATACCTTTTGTCTAGATCACTCAGCTTGAAAAATTTAAGCTTTGCTTCCTTGCTATTCTGCCTGTGACAGACAGTTAAAAAGCAGTTTTTGCATTCACTTGACAGCTCTCAATTTATTATATCTGGCTCTTCCTTTCTCTTTGCAATGGCTATGCTGAATTAAATAAGGTGCTGTAAAATTTCTTACTGGTCTCCCCAAACTTACAAAAATATGATATGTCCTTTGCTCTTAGGATTTGTCAAGGAGATTTCTCTGGAAACTACTCTTAGGAGACTCCTCTGCCCCACTCTACCCTTCTATCTCATTTTTCTCATGTTCTCTCTCTCTCTCTCTCTCTCTCTCTCTCTGTGTGTGTGTGTGAGAGAGAGAGAGAGAGAGAGAGAGAGAGAGTCTGTCTGTCTGTCTACTTCTTTGTCTGTCTGTCTCTCATTCTTGATTGAACTGCTCCTTTCTATGTTTAAAGGAAAATTTCTGCCTGCTTTCAAGGCCATATTATGGTCATGTCTCCATAATTAAACAGTTTCTATATAATGCTTTTCCTCCTGACTAAAGGCTTTTTTCCTGATAAATTGCAACTCCTGAAGAGAATTAAGTCCTAACCCCCTCTCCTGATAATCTGTTGCTGTTTTATTATATTTAACAGTGATATTTCTTTTGCTCTGATATAATAATTACTTTATGTAATGGTTATCTGGTTGAAATGTATTTATGAGAATCTCAATCTGTATTTCCAGGCCATTATCACTCATATTTGGTTCCAAACTAAGTAATTTCTATGTTTTTGAGGTGTCAGCTGTGTTTCTTTTCCACATCAACTACATGAAGGCATCCAGAGAGCCCTGAATTAGGATAAGAGTTAAGAGGGGCAATATCTTCTTATTAAAATTAAAAAAGGGACAATTTGGGCTGAAAAACAGAGACTAAGTATGGATGATCTGAAGAAAAGTTGCTTGAAAATATAGTTTAACTTGAACAAAAATGAACAAGATAAAGAAGATTTTACAAATTAGCAACATATTCATTAAAATATTGGACTATTACAATTGAGACTGACATTTCTTAGGCATTGATTCACATTATTTCCATAGATCTTTCCTTTTAGCAGTGACCAATGCAGCCAGTTCTGTATATGGTATAGCTAGTGTGGTATGTTCTGGAAGTTGCAGGAGGTGAGGCCTGGTTGACAGAAATACATTGCAAGAGTTGGGCATCAGAGGTTGTACTGGTCCTTGGTTTGACCTCCAATGCCCCAACACTTTTACATATTCCTACTGCCTTGAACTGAACTGTTTCACACCTTCAACACCATAGAAGAAAACCCCTTGAAATCATGAGACACAGTTACCTCTCCAAGGTTGTTTCATTGTGGTGTCAAAGGAGAACATTATAATGAAACAATGGAGTATCTTGAGAGGTCAGTGCAGCATTATTATAGATCAGTTATCATTGTGGCATCATAATTCAGCTTTGTGATGGAAGATAAGCATTTGAGAAGGAGGCTTCAATTCAGCGTTTAAATGGAACAAATGAGTGTTTTGATGACAAAGTTTACTGTGATGTCATAGTTCGACACTGGGATGGGAAAATGGAGCATTAGTTTGAAAAAATGAAGTATCATGAGAGCAGAATGTCCACTTTAGTTCAAAAATTGCATAATTGTGATGTTGCTATATATACTATGATGTTGACACAATTAAGAACTATGATATAACAATGCAGTGTTGTGATGACAAAATAGACAATTGTGATAGCAAATTCAGTATGGTAAGATCAAAAGTCACCATTGTGATGGTACAAAGAAACATTGTAATATCACTGCTGGGCATGATGATGATGTAATGAAACAGGAAGATCACAGGTCAGCATTGTGAGTGTACAATGAACATTACAATAACACCATGAAGCAAAGTATTGTCAAAATTCAGCACTGTGAAAGCACAAGGGAGTACTATGATGGCACAGTTCTTTAGTTTTGTGACTATATAATATGGCCCTGTGTTATCACAGTCAAGTTTTAGTGACAACACCATGGAGCAATGCGATGGCACATCTTCATGGTTTAATTACCCAATACAGTATCATGATATCAGTTCGGCATTGTGAACGCATAATGGGACATAGTGATATCATAATTATGAATTGTGATTTCAAAATGGAACACTGTAATACCATAATAAGCCATATTGATGTCAAAACCTCATGTTGAAGACATAACTGAATACTGTAATAGCACACTGGGAGATTATTATGTTCTCATGAAGCATTTTGTTGTTTTTCTTAACCATTTTCATATTGCAACTCAGCATGATAATGACAAAATGCACCATTTTGCTCTAACAATTCAGTATAGTGAGTTCAAAATTCAGTATTTTTATAGTACTATAGAACACTAATAGAATATTTTGATATCACAATTTAGCTTTGTGTTTGCACAATAGAATGGTGTGATATCACAATGGACAACTGTCATGACACCGTAGAGCACTGCAATGGTCACAATTTGCCATCATTACTGCTCAGTGGAATATTGTAACTATAGTGTATACTATTACAATAGTTCAAGAAGCATTGTGGTATCAAAGTTGAACAGTATGAGAGCACAATGAAACAATATGATGTCACAATGATGTAGTGCAATAGCGCATCGTCACTCTTCACAATACAGTACTGTGGCAGTGTCATATACTATTCTGATATATGCAGTCTTATAATGGCAAAGTACAACATTGTTATGGCACAGGGGAATATAATGATGAAATGATTCAGCATTATTATGATAATTCAGCATTGTTATAATTATTGTAATACTCACAATCAGTATTGAGTTGACATAATTAACTACTGAGCTGTCAAAATGGAGCTTTGTGATAGAAAACCATGACGGCGCAATTATTTGAAGTGCTGCTGAAACATCACGATGTCTCAACTCAGGATTGTGATACAAGTTTTGTGATATCACAACAGATCACTATGATGCCACAATTGAGCATTTCAGTAGCACAATGGATTGCTATGATGTCATAATTCAGCATTTCGTTATTATAATTAAGGATTGTGATAGCACAAAGCAGGACTGTGATACCACAGTGCAGCACTGTGGTGGCATAACATAGCACAGTCAAGGCAAAGTTCGGTACTTTAGTATCAAAATTCAGAATTGTAATGTCACAATGAAATATGTTTATGTCAGACTGAGCATAGTGATTGTACAATAGAGAATGGTGATACCAGTATTATCATTAAGGTAATGAAATGTAGTTATGATGGCATAATTCAACAATATGATGATACAATGGATTATTTGGATGCTACAGTCCTTTATTACATTGAAACGATAGAATATGATGGTGGCACAATCTATGTGATTGCACAGTGGATCACTTTGATGGCACAATGGAACATTGTAATGTCATAATTCACTATCTTGCTTTGCACATTGCAATGCCTTTTGCACAAAAAAATGACAAATGCTTCATAAATTGGAATATATTTCATTAAAGGAGATACTATTCCTGAAAAGAACATTATGTTCTTCAATGCCAGCTTTTAATTATGTTTTTACTTTTTTCAATTAAATTAATACTGGACTATACTGTACACTACAGTATATACTTGCATCAAGTATATACTTGGTGTTCTTGCCACTAAAAGGAAAAAAGGAAGGGTAAACAAGAAGTGCCAGTGAAGTGAGCAAAGAGAGGGAGAGTAGAGAATGGGAGACAAAAGGAAGAACAAATGTGGAGATTAATAGCTCAACTTGCTTGTAACAATAATTTCACAATGCATATGTACTGCAAAATTTATATAATCAATTTGATTTTTCAATTGTGCCTCAATAAAGACAAATTTTAAAAATTATAATCACAACAAAATGTCATATAAATGAGAGCAGAGTGTGATTTCATCAACACCCAAGAAAGCATTCTTTCATAACCTACCCTCAGTTCAAACATTGTTTGAAGAGCACTTGCTGAGTACTCTTTAACAATATTTTTTCTTCATTCAAACCTTACATGGCACTTAACACTACAGCTTTTAAAACACCACTTTCCTTGTGCATCTTGCTGCACATTTCTTTGGGGAAACTTACTTCACAACCACATTTGTGCTGAACTCAGTTAGATCTTCTCAAATAGAAGAGGATGCATTTTGCTTTATTTGAACTGACAGGCTTTGTGTTAATATTTAAAGTCTTAGTTTTGAGATGTATCACAAATATTACAGCTATTTTATTTCACTTACTAGAGACTTGAGAGCTCAGTGATGAAGAATTGCTTGTTTTTGGCAGGATGTTGCAGTGATATCTACAGTGGTTTAACTTTCAGCACAACATTATCACTCAGTTTTCTAATATTAGAACTTTTCCTCTTATAAATGATAGGTAAAAATTGCCATTGAAACAAATTCTAGCTGGTAATGACATGTCAAAACAAATTTATGATTGCTAAAATGAGCAGTAATCACACATATATAATTTATTTTCTTTTTCAAACATCTAAACAATAGTATAAATTAATAGCTAATGCCTATCACTGTGACAGAACTGAAACTAATTACCTGAAAAGCAATGGAGTAAATATTAAGAATGTCAGTGGCAGACAAAATTCCCTTAAACAGGGGCTAAATCCAAATGTTTTATGTGATTATCCTGTTACCCATTTGGTGTATACACTCTCAGAAATGTGAGTCTATAACAAACCCTGGAAGATCCAGATTCCCTGGTCGCACAAAGTGAATCTATGTCCATGTATCCAATACCATGTATAGAAACCTGGATAGGATCTCATGTTGAAGAAAAGACTGATTCAGGCAAAGTACAAAACTTGTTCATGCTCTAACTTTTAAATGTTTAAATTGTGTGCACAGATCTCTGTTAGACAATACTGAACATCAAAGCACTAAGGATATCTTCTCAAATATCTTAAAAATTCATGTTATTGTAAAGAGCTTTGATAAAAATGTTTCACATTAAACTGCTATAATAGCATTAATGCACTTGTTGATGCTTTAGATATTCCCAAAGCCATTTCTGTTTTAATCAAAAGGGACTTTTAAATTCAGTAATGTACCCCAGGCAGGCTTCTTAACAACTTGTTATAATTGCAGATAGAGAAAGAAGTAATTAGTGACAATATTATTATACTTTCTTGTGTGCCTTAATGGGTTTGAGTGTGTTTTCCTATGTCCAGCAGCAATTCAAAGTTTGGCTTTATACAATTTGGAGAACTGGTCCCTATATCTGGTACTCCTGGGATTTTTATTTCAACTCTATGTGCAGTTGAGAATGACCTATAACTTCCAACTCTTCTGATTCCATCTTCAGAATGCTCAGATAATACACACTACCTGCTTAATTTATACAGTGCTGTGGATTGATTCTAGGACTTTGTGCATGTTAGGCAATGTACCAGGTGGGCTATATCCCTAGACCACAAAGAATAGTTTTTAATTAATAAGTCCAAATCACAGCGAAAGATGTAAGTTTGCAGGTTAAATAAGAAGAGCCAAAGAAGTCGGACGGTCGTGGTGCACGTCTTTAATCCTAGCACTCGGGAGGCAGAGTCAGGTGGATCTCTGTGAGTTTAAAGTCAGACTGGTCTGCAAGAGCTAGTTCCATGAGAGGATCTAAAGCTACAGAGAAACTCTGGGTCAAAAAAAAAAACCCAAGAAGAAGCAAAGAAAGCAAAGATAAGGGACCAAAATAGAATGAGCTCACTGTGATAGCAGACGCTGAAGGATACAAGTTAAGTTGAAAACCAGAGACAGACACTTTTGAAAGCTCATAAAGAAGTAAAGAAGGTAACGCTAATCCTACAACTGAGAACCAAGATCTATGATTGAGCCCTTGCTATAATGCAAGGTTAATTATTAAAGGTAATTATTAAGGAAGCAAAGAAAATGACGAAATTCTCAGTGTCATACTCATGCCTATTATCCCCTAATTCAGAATACTGAAGCATCAGTGTGACATTAAGTTGAAGAGCAGTTTGGGTGGGGACAGCAATTTGGAGAGGTTTGTATCCTTCATACCTCATATAGAGTTGTTCTGCTTGTGAAGATTTAAGTTTTATAGTTGAGTATCAGGAGAGACTGAGTAAAGATCATGGAATCCTGCCGTGGAGAAAAGTGAAAAGTATAGTTGGACAACTGCATCAGAACTGGAATGATGGATTCATGGCGGTGAATATATGATGGAAGGGAAATAGTAATGGAGAAGCAGAATCCTGCCCTCCATCTTTTAAAGCTTTGCTATAAGCTTTTTAAAGAGATTCACAAAGAGTTGTTGAAGAATATGAAAGTTTGAACCAGTAAGGGAAGTTAATCAAATATTTGAAAAATGGGATTAGGGAAAGGCCCCCTCCTTCTGTCTCACTTTCCTACCCCCATTGTACAGAGACGCTGGCACATGCAGCCCAAAGCCATAGCAGTACCTGTGCTCTCGAGAAAAATTACCCAGGAGCCTGAATGACGGTGCACTTCATATGAGGTTACCCCTGCTGCCACTTCTACTCCCACTGGCCTCGAAATATAAATCCTACCATGTTGGGAAAGCAGGGTAGGAAGGGCAGGTTAGCCAACAGGCTGAGAAATAGCTACAGGACATTGTATTGTATTGCATTATGGCCCCAGTAAAATGGCCCCCAAAATGAAAATGTTGATAACATAAAAGGAATGGATAAAGGGAAGAAAGAGAGGGGATAATGACTGAACAATCAAAAGCAAGCATCGTGTAAAAAGTAAATACTTCTAAACTCTAACAGAATTCTCAACATAAGGACACTATTAAAGAAATATGCATAAATTACTTGATGAAATATATCTTTTCCTCTCCAAGTTACTTTTTATCATGGCATTTATCCCAGTAATAGAAACTTAAGAAAATGTGCTGAATTTAAGTCAATGTGACATGGGCTAGAGTCATCTGAGAAGAGGGAACCTCAATATAGAAAATGCCTCCATAAAATTGGACTGGATGCAAATCTATAGAACATTTCATAAATTAGTGACTGATGTGGGAGGGCCCAGTCCATTATGGATGGGGCCATTCTTGGGATGGTGGTCCTGGGTTCTATAAGAAAGTGAGCTGGCAGGCCAGCAGGTGCAAGTCAGTAAGTAGCACCCCTCTATGGCCTCTACATCAGCTCTTGCCTCCAAGTTTTTGCCCTGTTTGGGTTCCTATCCTAAATTCCTTCAGTGATGAACTATGGATGTAGAATCATAAGCCAAATAAACCCTTTCCTCCCCCACTTGCTTTTGGTCATGGTGTCTCTTCACGGCAATGGAACAACAATCAAGACAGTAAGAAAGGAGCCAAGAGCATGTGGTTAGCAATCTAATAGATACTAGGAGATAGAGAGCTACTATTACTCTTTGTGGACATAGTATTAAAATGATTCCTAATGGCATAGCATTATATTCATAGAATAATGTATCTTCTCATTGAGAAGTTTCTTTCTGCAGTATATTGTGATTAACACAGAGACACACAACTGACTATGGTATAGAATAAATTCTTTCTCCATTACATTGCTTTTGTAGAGGATTTTATCACAGCAATGGGAAAAGAAACAGCCAGTGTACCTAGTAATCATTTAACACATGCCAAGAAAGATTAAAAGTTAAATGTTTTATTTAATATATTCTTAATCCTAAATAATCATAAGTGACTAATGCCAATCATATTGTACTGCATAATATACACCCTGAAGACTACATATATAGGAAATAATTTCCATTTTCTCTTATAATCTCTTAATACTTGCCTAAAAGTGATATTTCCAAAATTTTATAACTTAGGTGAGAATGAAATACTTTAGTTGGATAGTAAAGAGCATAGTAATAATAGCAAATCATTTCTTCATACTATGTGCTAACACAGAAACATATTTTATCATAGCTATAACTCTATAAGAATGGCATTAATGTCATCCTTAAAATGGTAGAGCCCATTGAGATAATGCACCTTAATGCACCTATGTTTGGTCACACGCTAATGATCAGCAGAGATATAATTTGACTAATGATAGAATTTTGGAATTTTTAAATTTGTCTCTAGTCAAAAGTATTCCTCCTTGAATGAGTTAACATCATTTAAAAAATTCACAGAAGTAAATATAGTTCTCTGGTGTATCCCTATACCTATTCTTTGGAGTAAAATAAATTAATTTTGGAAGCTTTATTTTTAGTAATATTTTATTAATATTTTGATAATTTTATACAATATAATTTGATTATATTAATCCATTCTATAACTCTTTCCAGATTGATCTTCTCTACCCTTACCTAACATCCACCCAAATTTGAGTTTTCTTCTTCCTCCTGCTTTTTCTCATGCTCCTCTTCCTCCTTCTCCTTTTAAACCTATCAAGTTCGGTTTGCATTGCCTAGCCAAACACAATAGTTCACACATTTGAAGAAATTCTTAACAGTTTAATTTTTACAGGGCTGTGGATGGGATATAATTCATCTTTGCCCAGACGAACAGAGCCCTGGATTTGATACCCAGGACAACATGAACCAGGTATGGCAGTACATGCCTGAAATTTCATAACCTCACAGGTAAAATCAGGAAAATCCAAAACTCAAGATCACCTTAGCCTACATAGCGAGTTTGAGAGGAGTGCCTGAGATACAGGGAGTGTTTAAAAAGAAAAACTGCACAACCAAAAAAAAAAAAACCCCAGAAAAAATTCTCTATTCCACCTTCACATTTTTATTAAAACATTTTATATATACATACACACACATACATATATGTACACATACCTCTACATGTATAATGAGACCAGAATACCATTTGGAAAGAGGGAAGTATGACAGCAAATTTAAACTTTAATGAATAAATAAACAAAGGAATTTAATAACAAAGACAGCTGCAGTCTGTGATAAATTCTTGACAGCAAGCCTTGGATATTTCAAGGTCAGAATTAACTGTTTTAGGGCAGCAGGGGCACATCATCAAAAAGAAGAAAAGTAAGTGAAAAAGTAAGCACAGAACTGTGATAATTTACAACTGCTTGTTCCAGAGCTTTGAAAATTGTTTTCTAAAGATAAAACTGAAAGACTTTTTGGGAAAATAACATAGACCTGGTATCATTGAGGCAAAGAAGAAAGACAAAAGAAAGAAAGAAAGAAAGAAAGAAAGAAAGAAAGAAAGAAAGAAAGAAAGAAAGAAAGAAAGAAAGAAAGAAAGAAAGAAAGGGAGAGAAAGGGAGGGAGCGAGGGAAGGAGGGAGGGAGGGAGGGAGGGAGGAAAGAAGGAAGGAAGGAAGAAAATGTAATTCTATCCAGAAGTAAAATACAAAAGGTAATCTCTGATGTAAAAAGCCTTTAATTTTCCATCTTGTGGGGTAATGGGAGGATCACCTCCATCATTTTCCTCAAAGTCTAAAAGGGAATCCATTCACTTGGAAATCTTCCTACATATATACAAACCTAATTCACAGAACAAGTCTACCTAGAAATCAGTGTGAATCTTTTATATGTGACACTACAGCACAAATTACTTCAAGCTCTCAATATAGTCATTTAACTGCCTTGTTTTTTTGAGATAAGGTCTTGCTCTATAGCCCTGACTGGCCTGGACTTGCCTGTATAAAACAGGCTGGTCTCAAATTCATGAAACCCACCCCCACCTCTGCCTCCTAAGGCATACCTAGCCACACCCTGGCCTTTGTCTATTTTTTAAGAAAGTGGACCTATTGAATGAATTCCAAGAGATGAGAAAGTACCTGGACTTTCAGTTCATTTAATACTCATATTTCTGATCTTGGCTAAGGTATTGTGATTGTGTATTTCATTTAAAAATGTAATGTATAATTAAAATATAGGTTATTAATGAATAATCATTGATAATAGTCATTTGTAGCTATGTTAGTTAGATTTTCTAGATATATAGACAAATATTTCAGTTAAATAGGCATTCTTCATATCTTTCAAAGACTACAAAATATGACATTTAAAATGTTTTAATAACTTAGGGCTTTTCATGACAATGAGACACATCTGCTCCTGACAACACCAATCTACTTCAAGACAAAGATGGGCATCAAAGAGGCTCCTTATGGAACTGGTTAGCCATTTGGACAAGAAACTGCTCTTGCCTGGACTGTTACATAAGCTGGACACAAAAAACTCACAAAAAGAGGACTGCTAAACTTGCCTAAATGTGAAACGATCCTTCAGGGTTCCTGATTCATAAAAGAGTCTGCGAGACATTCTGCAGACTAACAAAAAAATGACTAAACTGTCTTTAAAATTTCCTGTTTCATGGAAATGTCTGCTGGATACTATGGGCCTATAGGCTAAATATGGATGCTCCAACAATACAAAAGAACTTTGGGTGATTGTGCAGGCAGCAAGATGTCTCTGTCATTTCTAGAGTTTTGCTACTTCTTGTTTACTTATAATATTATATCCTTCTGGAGTCTTTGATGGAGTTAAAAATGGTTAGTTATAGTTATAGTTTTCCTTTGTTATAATAAAAGATAAAGTAGATATAAATATTGTAACTATAGTTCTTGCTTGATAACTGTTTTGTTATATGTAATTTTACTATGTTAAAGTAAAAGCCTTTCTTTTTTGTTTAAACAAAAAAGGGAAAATGGTGTAGGAGGTCCTTCTTTCTATGTGTTGCTTTCATTGGTTAAATAAAGAAACTGCCTTGGCCTTTTGATAGGACAAAACTTAGAGAGAAGGAAAGAAAAAAACTAAATTCTGGAAAAAAGAAAAAAAGACAAAACAGAGAGCTGCCATAAAACTGCCAGGTCAGACATGCTAAATCTTTCCCGCTAAGCCACGACCTCATGGTGACATACAGATTATTAAAAATGGGTTAAATCAAGATGTAAGAGTTAGCCAATAAGAGACTAGAGATAATGGGCCAAACAGTAATTTAATTAATACAATTTTTGTATGGTTACTTCGGGTATAAGCTAGCTGGGCGGCGGGACACAGCCCTTTCCTCTTGCTACAACACAATTTTATAACCCCTCTTCCAAAATAAAATAAACAAACACTTGTTTTAACATCTAAATAAGGGTACAGTGTATAACTGTATGACATGTTTATTATCCATTCATTGGTTGATGGACAAAGAGGTTGTTTTCAATTTATGACTATTGTGAATAGAGCAGCAATAGACAAAGATGAGCAAGCATTTCTGTGCTAGGATCTAGAGTCTTTCGGTTTCTTTCTCAGTCTTTTTTCTATTTGTATATAGGAAGGCTTCTGAATTTTCTGTTGTGTCCCCAAACTTTGATGAATGTTTTTATCAGCTGCAGAAGTCTTATGTTGAGATTTTTAGAGTCTCTTATATATGTACTCATATTATCTTCAAATAAAGAAAATTTGACTTTCTCACTTCCTAGTCATATCTCCTTGATTTCCTTGAGTTATCTTATTGCTCTAGCTAAGACTCCAAGTACTATCCTGAGTAACTATGGAAAGAGTGGATATTCTTTTCTCGTTTCTGCTTTTAGTAGAAATGCTTTGAGTGTCTCTTCATTTAGGTTGATGCTATCTCGGGACTTGCTATAATCTGCTTTTATTACACTGATGTATGTCATTTATTCTTTTTTGTTGTTGTTGTTTTTCTCTTCAAGGTTTCCCTGTGTAACAGTCCTAGCTGTCCTGGAACTAGCTCATGTAGACCAGGCTAGCCTGGAACTCACAGGGATTCACGTGCCTTTGCTTCCCAAGTGCTGGGATTAAAGGTATGCGCCCCCACTGCCTGGCCTGAGGTATGTCCTTTATATCTCTAGTCCCTCCAGAGGTTTCATCATAAATAGGGATGGGTTTTGCCAAAGGATTTTTCTACATCTAAGGAGATGATCATTTTTTTTAATCTTTCAGTCTGCTTGTGTGGTATATTACACTTATCAATTGGTGTTACACTTATTGATGTGTGTGTGTGTGTGTGTGTGTGTGTGTGTGTGTGTGTGTGTGTGTATTTTGGAACCACTTTTCTATTATAACAATACTTCTATTTAGCAGAGCTCAATGCTAGTTTGCATATTTATTATATTGAAATTATACTCTTTTTGCTCTACTCATTCTATAATTTTATGCAAAAATAAAAATATTTAGATAGTTGTGAATTTTAAATTGCTCAAAGTAGAACTGGGAATGTAGGTCAGTTAGTAAAGTTCCAGCCTAACATGCATGAATCACAGGCTTGATCTCCAGCACTACATAAGCTAGCTGCAATGGTGCACACTTGTAAGGAGGGAGGCAGGAGGATCAGTAGTTATAGTCATTCTTATGGCTATATAAATATGGGGAGTTCAAAGCCTACATGGACTTTTCCTTAAATAAATAAATAAACTACAATTTTTCCAATTTAAAAATAAAATTAATATGCTGTAATTAGCAAATATCAAAATGCTAGTCAGCATACAATTGTCATATAGTACAAGAGACAGGAGGGAGGAGATAAAATGAAGAGTAGGTTCATTACTGAGACCTTTTCAAAAGGGGGAATATAAAAACTCTTTATAATGACAGTGAAGAAATTTATAGATGAGTATACTAAACATTTCAACAATACAGAGAGCATTCAAAATACTAATCATAATAGTGGATCTCTGTGTCATGAGGAAGCATATTTTACTTTTAAATGTGCTGTAGTTTGCTGTTTGGATATTTTAATATATGCATGTGTTAGTTGCATAATTAAACTATTAATTATCTACTGAATTTTTTAAATGTATCATGTAATTTCTACTTAAAATAACATTTACAATTTTTATTTTCCTACCCACGTAATTAAATCTTAGTAAAATTCAAAATCAAAATCAGCATGTGTGTTAAGTACCCATGATAGCTTTGTACATTGTTCAAGATGGTTTTTAATATGCAACTATACATATTTAATTGAGTAAAATTTGATTTAGGAGATTACCCATGGCTTATTTTCTTTATCCACATTTATTAAAATATCCTGTGCAGCAGAACTTGGCAAACTTTTCCATAGAATCTTAGTCTTCTTAGTATCTAAGTAAGATGTTTGTTACAAGTAATGAACTCTGCTACCATAGGAGCAAAGAGAAGATGCTATAAACAAGAACACTGACTGAGCATCATTATTTACCAACCAAGTAGTGGCTCAGCTTAGGCACATGTACCTCAACTTGAAAACACCTGTTCATGCTTAAATTTCTATCTTGTTCGGGCAGGGTCTTACTCTGTAACCCAGGCTGACCTCCAACTTCAGTCTCCCAGTGCTCATAGCACAGGTGTTGCCACCATTTCTGTCTTTTCTTGTTACCTATTTTCTTATGACCCGTTCTCATGCTTTTATTCCATTAGTACAATATCCATGTTAATATGCATTGCTGGGTATATTGCAGCAAAATGGGCAGCTGATCTTGCTTACTCGTTTCTGCTTCCTGCTAAGGGAAAACTCCTCTCTCAGCTCTTTCCTTCCCTTCCATTTTCCCTTCTTGTCCTCCCCTCCCCTGCCTTCCCCTCTCCTCCCCTTACCTCTCCTTCCCTTCCCTTTGCTTTCTCTTCTTTACTTTTTTGCCCTCCTAATTAGTGCAATAGATCGATCGATGGGTTCATGATCTAGTTCCTTTACACCAGCAATTTGTGACCTGTGGGTCCTGACTTCTTTGTGGTAGGATGACCCTTTCACAGGGGTCGCATATCAGATATCCTGCTTATCAGATATTTACGTTATAATTTATAACACTAGTGGAATTATGGTTCTGAAGTAGCAAAGAAAATAATATTATGGTTGGGGTCACCACAACATGAGGAATTGTATTAAAGGGTCACAGCATTAGGAAGTTTGAGAACCATTCCTTTACAATAGGTAGAAAGAGGGAGATTTGCCACACTATGATTACTGAAGAATGTAACCACACATTCATTTTGTCATTCTAAAAGGATATACTTGTGTTCAATTCTAATTTCCTGCTCCTTGCATCTGAAATATGAAGCCAAACCCATGATTAAGGGGGCGGTATTGTATTAAGATAACAATCATATTCATTGCAAGTGGACCCTTTAGAGGTTCAACTTCTATTCTGAATGTTCTGGTCCTTTTCAGATATAGATGAGAGCTAATGGACCTACCGTGGATTTGGCGATCAACCTGATAAAACCTGCAAGATGAAGAGATAAGGAAGCTTTGGACCCTCTTATTTCTATTTTCAGTGCTTGGTACGATGAGGGAGTTATAATCGACTTAAGCAACGTTGCTGTCTGAGAAAGCCAGGTTAAGCTATTTATGGAGAGACAATGTTATGCTCAGAAGATAGAAGACACAAACAGAAACACACAGGAGAGCTGCAACGTATACTGATGAAGACTTCAGTTTTAAGTCAAACTTTTTACAATACTTTGCTCACTGTTTGAAGATAACTCGCCACATAATAGGCTCTTTTTATATTACTCACCCTCAATAAGAATATGTTCATGAAGTTTTAGTCTGTAATTTTGTGATTTTCTCCTAATATTTATAAAAATACCTGTCGTCAGGTTCTGGAGCCTTCAGTATTCACAAGAAACCCATGCGTGCACAAGACCCCTTATGTATGTGCTACTTCCTTTCATGCAATAATCTCCATGTCTTCCTATGCTATATTCATGGCTATCACTAGTTACTGACTTTGCATTTTCAATAACTTGTCTTTATCCCCCTAGTCACATGATGTGTTTCCAATTCTGGAAGATTCCCATCATGTTCATATTGGCAGCATGTAGACTATACTTTGCTCTCATTGCTCTTTTAGGACAACTTGCCTCTCTCTTTACTTTTGGCTCAGTAGTAGTAAACTAATGGATCCTAAAAATATCTTGGATATTGATGGGGGTACTCTGCATCAAAGTGTTTTTCCATTTCCAGTGCAATAGCTCCTTTGTTTTCTTCTTTGACTATTATCATAAAATGATCCCCTTGGAGAGAGATTTTGTACACACTACAACTCAGAGTTTGGTTAATGCTAACACAATAATTTTTCTGTGAAGGGCTTTAAAGGTGGGAAATAGATGATGAGCTCTCCAATTGTAACAACAATTGTTGGCTTATTCTCTTCAGATGCAGAGGCTTATTATATCTCAACCTGCAGGAATAGGAAGTTTCTTCTACCCAGTGGACACAGATTCTGTCCTTGCCTCCTCTAAAGAAAGCACAAAAGTATCGTTAGAATAATTATCATACTCCTGAGACATCTACTGAATGTGGTCATGAAGCCACATATCTACCGAGTTCTTAACCCCCTGACTTTCCTATTTCCCAAATTCTAAAATGTCTTTGGGTTAGAATTTCTCACTTTATGCTAAAGACTAACAGGGAATTGTTGGGGAATTGCAACTTAAAATTCTCTGCCACCTACCCAGAAAAGGAAATGAAAACTAAACTTCTTAAGAGAAGATAAAGAAAACAGTTTTAT
Organism: Ondatra zibethicus; assembly: GCA_004026605.1. NCBI lineage: Eukaryota > Metazoa > Chordata > Mammalia > Rodentia > Cricetidae > Ondatra > Ondatra zibethicus. Next base: position 7,365 of record PVIU01023136.1, on the reverse strand, counting down.
AACTGATAAGAATTAAACCAAAATATGACACTTGTCATAGGCAAGCTAGGACAGATTGGTAGCTCATCCCTTAGACCAACTATCTGCAAGTCACTCCACATGTATTCTCAAGATAAAGAGTAACAAGGCTTCCAGCAAGAGGTCTTGGTAGCTCTGCTGGTAACACACAGGTAATCTTAAACTCACCTGGCAATTAAGGCATATCTGGTTATTAATGGTCTTTGTCTAAAGGAATAGTAAACTTTTCATATCTCTATAAAAATATGAAGCAAACAGGTGCCTAAATTTTTTAAAAACATATTTATTTGTGTGTGTGTGTGTATGCACACGTGTGTGAGACTGGGGCACCTGAGAGTGTCATGGCATGCTTGTAGAGGCCACAACATAACTAGTGAGAGTCAGTTCTCTCCTTCTGCCATATAGATCCTAGAAGTAAAACACAGATCATGTTTTGTGACAGGCATCTGATGAGCCATCCCACTGTTCCCCAGGAATTAAACTACTGTTGGAGACCATCATTACTGATGTTTTTAGTTTCAAAGAGGTGGCTCCTCAGTACTTAAGAAAGATTCTCCTGGTGTCAAAAGCTTTTTTTTTTTTTTTAGCTCTTTAATTAGTTTAGACTCATCTTAAGGTGCGGAGAAAACAAATTCACAATTAGAAATTTTCTAAAATACAATAAGAAAAGAGAATCCCTTTCACTTCTATACTAGGGCACCCACAGGTTTGCCATTTTCCTATATTAGAAATGTATTGAATGTGAGAGACCGTGTTGGTGGTAAAAGTAAGTCACATGAATGCCCAAACTTTTGTAGGTCCTAGGTCATGTCAATATGACAACACTGCTGGGCTTCACTCTGTGGTCTTCAAATACTTCAGTATGATCTTATGTAGATAAGTCAGACAGCCACTAGAGAGAAGTTGGTACTCACAGTGTTTACTCAGGAAAGCAAGCATCAATTGTCTTCCTCTTGCTCTTGCTTTTGACAAGGTTCATGAATATCTGGCTTTCCCTTAAAATCTGTATATCTTCATACAATTTCTTCTTTGTGAATTTACCATGATTCAAGGTTCTTTTAACCTAGCACTTAATAAAATTATATCTTTTATTCTCAAGCATGTGATATTAGCTGACCTCTATTAATGATTTTTATACAAATATGATAAAATACCACTTACATAAATTATACCATGTGGGCATGTGGAAATGTTTCGTAACAAAGCATGATGCTAGGATTTTTAAAAATGCTATTTAAGAATTATTTTAAAATGTCAACCTAGTACATTTATATTTTATAATTTATATAGTTGTTATTTTATCATATTCATATAATATGCATGGCTCTCAGAGGCGGCAAGCAGCTCCACCATGCGGGACTGTGTGGGGCAAGCAGACAGTGCCATAGTTCCCCTAGCAATGGTGAGGCTTAATTTCATAAGAATGGCTTAGCATTTTAAGAAGCTCTCCTGGACTATAAAGAATTACAGATATACAATAGGACAGATTCAGACATAAAAGACCTCTAAATAGGTCACAGTGTTGGATAAATGTATGTAGGCTTGAAGAGAGAAGAAAAAGAGTATAGAGAATTATAAAAAGAAGTAAATGGTTTATAAAAAATTAGAACAAAGTCTTTAAAGAGACAGAGTACTGGTGTAGGAGGTTCTTCTGGATTTGTGTTGCTTTCACTGGTGAATAAAGAAAACTGCCTTGGCCTTTTGATAGGGCAGAAATCAGGTAGGTGGAGTAGACAGAACGGAATGCTGGAAGGAAGAAGGGCAGTGTTTTTCCTGCCTGAGATGGACGCTGGTTAGACTCATGCTGGTAAGCCACAGTCAAGTGGTGATACACATTAATGGAGATTCGTTAAACGAATATGTGGGAGTTAGCCAATAAGAGGCTAGAACTAATGGGCCAGGCAGTAATTTAATTAATACAATTTTTGTGTGGTTATTTTGGGTGTAAGCTAGCTGGGTGGCCAGGAGCCGGGCAGCTGGGATGAAAAGCAGGCCCACTCCTCAATACAACAGAGTACAGACAGACATCGATTAAAAGGAGTAAAGGAAAACAAGCCATGTAAATTCACAGAGAGTCTGGATTATGCATATTATTGTGATTTATTTGCATTTTTGATTCTAAAAGAGCTAAGTACAAAGAGACATTTCAATATATGGGCTGCTAAGCTAAACCTACATATATACCTTAAAGGTATATTGACTTCAGAATTTGAGTCTAAGAATATGTTGCTTTGGAAAAGAGGTTCTTCTTTTGTTTTCACAGAGGATGAGAACCTATGGAATCATTCCAGACTAATGTGGTTTGATAGAACAAGACCCCCTGAAAGATTGCCTTGAACACCCCTCAAAAAATAAACAGCAGGAAGCAGTTTGAATAAGAACTATGCCCATATTCCCTGACGTTGTTTATAAATGTTTGTTTATATTTAAAAGGAGATATACTATAGAGATTTGCATTGTTATGGATCTTGGTTTATTAATACAAATTTAATTTTTTAAATTTAAGGTAATTTTGTTAAAGGTAGACTTCTGCTTTTGATTAATGTATTATATTTGTACAGCTCATTTAAAAATGTAATGTATAATTAAGAAATATAGGTTAACAGAGGGTCATCTATAATAGTCAAGCTTGTAGTCATGTTAGTTAGATTTTCTATATGTACAGAGATGTATTTTAGTTGGATAAGGATTCTTCAAACATTTCAAAGACCTTCAGAATATGGAATTTAAAATGTTGTAAGGACTTAGGACTTTCATGACAACAAGATACATTTGTTCCTGGAACCACCAGTCTACTTCAAAAGGAAGATGGGCATCAAAGAGGCTCCTTATGGAGCTGCTTAGCTATTTGAGCAAGAAACTGATCTTGCCTGGACTTCTTGATGAACTGGACATGCATGATTTGCAGAGAATTGACTACTGAACTGGTTTAAACATGAGACAATCCTTCTGGGTTCCTGCTACATGAAAGAGTCTGAGAGTCATTCTGCAGGATACAGAAGAAAGTTACTGAAAAATTGCCAATATAGATGGAACTGTCTTTGAAATTTCCTGCTTCATGGAAATGTCTGCTGGATACTATGGGCCAGTAGGCTGAAGATGGATGCCCCAATGGTACAAAAGAACTCTGGGTGACTGTCCAGGTAGCAAGATGTCTGTCATTTCTACTGTTTTAGAAGTTGGTTACAATGTACTTCCTGTTTACTGAGGTAATATTATATCTTTCTGGAGTCTGTGATGGAGTTGAAAAATTTATAGTAATATTTACAGTTTTCCTTAGTTATGATAAATGGTAATAAAAGAAATAAAGATGATAAAATAGACATAAACATTGTAACAATAACCCTTGCTTGATACCTATTTTGTTATATGTAATTTTACTATGTTAAAGTTAAAACTTTCCTTTTTTATTTAAACAGAAAATGGGAGGTGATATGTGATTTCCCTCTGTATGCTGTGACAACCACTAATGAGTAAAGAAACTGCTTTGTAGCTATATCAGGACAGAACTTATCTAAGCAGGGAAAACCAAACTGAATGCTGGGATAAAGAAGGGCAAAGTCTGGGAGAAACCATATAGCCCCGCTGGAGACGGACACCAGAAATTTACCTGGTAAGCCACTGCCATAAAGAAATACACAGATTAATAGAAATGGGTAAATTAATATGTAAGAGTTAGCCAATAAGAATCTAGAGCTAATGGGCCAAGAATGATTTAATTAATATAGTTTCTGTGTGATTATTTCAGTTCGGGGGTGGGGGGCAGAATGAACAATTAACCCCCACACTACACATTATCTGCAAACATCATGGGTAGAAAGGTATGTGTTCTAAACAAAAGTTTGTCCAATTCTGTCTCTAACAATCAAAGGTATTTGTGGGGAATACTTCCATAAGTTTACTAATTTTCTAAGCCAAAACCAATGCAGTCAAGCAAAATTAGTAGCAGAGTTTTATACAAAAGATAAAAAAGTAAGTAAAAAGTCTAAAGTCTGCACAAATTAAAATACAAATCTTACATAATATTGGAAGATAAGAAATAATGAAACCAAAGTTTCAATTTTTTGTAGGAAAACTTTAACACTGAACTATTTGAGAAAAATATATGCTTAACAATTAAATAAGAAGCCATGTTATATTTTAGATAAAATTCAAATAAAAGTATAAAAAACATTTTAAATGCAGTTTATAACAATGGAAGAATAATGCCTGACAAAGTTTACAGACATTTCTTCAAGACTGTATTTACAGAAACACAGTCTTGTGTGTCTTTGATCACACTTATTAAGCAAAGTAATAATAACAATAATTAAAACAAATTCACAAAATGTATATTATGCAAATGTAATTAAAATGGGATAGAGCCATGTTAAACTGTTTACACTGATATTGTTTGTCATTTGTTACTTTCCTTTTAAAACTATTTTGTATTCATTCTTCAACAATCTCATGCACACAGAAAATGTATCTTGGTCAAATCTGCTTGTAACCTCCTCCTCTTTCCCTGCCCATGTATTCTCTACACACCTTACTGTTGTTTTGTTGTTATTTTGTTTTGTTGTTTTGTATTATCCATTGAATCTAGTTAGTGCTATATTAGTGACCATGGCCACACCCTTGAAGATAAATGAACCTCCTCCCAGCAGTCATCACTTGCCAACATCTTCTTAAGTAGGGATATAATATCATTAGTCCCTCACTAATCTATGATAGAATTATTGACTGAATTGATCTCATGCAAGTCACCATAGTGCTGTGCATGAATACTATCATGTACAGTATCATGTACAGGAATTGTACATGATATAGTCATGTACAGAGACACCATTTCAAACCATTACCCCATCTTTTGTCACTTACATTCTTTTTCCCCCATGCAGTGATGTTCCCTAACCTTTTGGGGAGTGACAAAGATGCCTTTAGGGCTGAGCATGACAGAGTCAGTTATTCTTGTAACTTGGCCCACTGTCCACCTGCAATCCACTGTAAAAAGAAGCTTTGCTTACCAATGTTGAAAGCAGCATGAGTATAAACATCAATATTGCATGGAAGTTTTGTAACATATTTGTTAAGCCAAACAACAGTGTTATATTCCCTCTTCAGGACCTCAAAATTAATAAGCTTTTGACTAGGTGTAGTTTACCACACATTTTCTTGATTGATGGATAACCTATATATCAAAATTATACTGATAAATAAAAAGTCATCTTTCTGACTACCCACAGATATATGTGCCCATAAGACTGAGATGTAAACATGACAACCCACAGATATATGTGACCATAAGCTTGAGATGTAATCATGTACACATCATAAGAGATTATTTACTACAATGCAGGTATTGGGGAGACACCAAGCTGCTTTAGCAAATGTGAACTATAGCTTCCAGAGTCAATGGTCCTGCAGGCCTTTCCTGGGCAGGATTAACTTCCATCAGAGAATCACTCCCCTGGTGGGTTGACAACTGAACACCAGTTGCTATCTGCTGTAACTCTCATGGCCTCCAACAACATATAGATATGTATTGTGACACACACATATATATATTTATTGGTATAAATATATAATAATACAAGGATTTTTACATATGTTATATATAATCATATATAATATCAATAAATATAAATATATATTGTGTGTTTGTGTGTATGTATTACATGTGCACACACACATATGTGAGTATCCTGTAAAGTTCGGAATCCAGAAGATGACATTGGATTTCCTAGAACTAGAGTTGCAGGCAGTGCACAACATGATAATGTAGACAGAGTTGGGCTTCTCTAAGTCTTTTTCATACCCCCTCAGTTTTGGATAAACCACTTCCCTCCTACTCTTATCTACATGCCTTTTCCCCATTCCTGTTCCAGTTTTTAAATCCCATTATTTCATTCTCATTAGTCATAAGCCTGACAAAAGAAACTTAAGAAATACTTATGTAGGCTTACTGTTTAAAGTTATATTCCAGAATATCGAGGAAATTATGACAGCAGTGGAGTGAGGCAGCCGGTCAGATTGCATTTGTTATCAGAAAGCAGAGAAAGAACAAAGTCTTTGCTTACCTTGCTTTATTCATTTATTCAATCTGAAAATTCAGCCCATAGGATAGCAACCTCTACATTTGGGATAGCTTTTCCTTTTCAGCTAAATCTTTTGGGAAAGACTAACTTCAATAACTCCAACCAATGTCAACTTGACATCCAATAACATCTTAAGACATAAAGCTCTATCTGTGTCCCCCCAGTCTTATTTCATACTGGAAAATGTATTCTTTTCAACTTCAAAATTTCTCATCTCACAGTAGAAATTAAGTTGCTAATGTAAAACAATATATATATTTGAAGGACAAAAAACCCATAAAATTATAACACTCTGAGTGAGTGGCACCATTTTGGAGACAAAAGCTTTCTGTAAGAAAGTAGGATTTTTCCAGAAGGCAGTTTTAATTATAATTGAATGATAATAAGCTTTAGTAATTGCATTTAGACATGTGCTTAGAAAGGGTAAATAAAAAACAAAGATTATTTTAGATTGATGTATAACTAATATTAATAGTGTTCTAATAAACATAACACATTATTACTCAGAGGGCTACAAATGATAAGTAAATAGGTGAATATTTATCCAGTTTGCATGAATTGATCTGATTCATTTCTCTATTGCTAGCTTTGCACCTGTATAAAAAGGCTCCCATGTGCTGGGTGGTAGTGACTCACACCTTTAATCCCAGCACTTGGGAGGCAGAGCAGATGGATCTCTGCGAGTTCGAGGCCAGCCTGGTCTACAAGAGCTAGTTTACCAGGACAGGCTTCAAAGCTACAGAGAAACCCTGTCTCAAAAAAACAACAACAAAAAAAATTACAAAACAAAAATCCCACAAAGACTCCCATGGTCACTTCACCTTATCTCTTGATCTTGGTTGCTATTTCTGTTTTTTTTTTACCTTATAATTTTTTCATTTCTCTTTGACTTTACATTTTTACTCAACAAAGATGTGAAAACTTCTTAAAGATCCCTACCACCACCTTTTTGGTAGTACTTTCAATGAAACAAAGGGTCTTGTATACATTAGGTAAGCATTCTATCATGAGCTACAAACTCAATCCTAATGTTCTACTTTTTTTTTCTTTTTCTTTTGTTTATTCATTTTCTTGTTTTTTTTTTCCATACATTGTTTTGTTTTATTTTTTCCATTCAAGAACATAATTAAAGATAAAAAAAAAATTTTTTTTCCTTTCTTCCCCTTCTCCCGGTCCCCTCCCACTACCCCCCACCCCTCCTCCCTCCCCCTTCTTCCTTGAAAGAGGGCATGGTGCCCTGCCCTGTTGGAAGTCCAAGGCCCACCCCCAT
>PVIU01023135.1:0-28015 GCA_004026605.1 Ondatra zibethicus | reverse complement strand
CATCTCTCGGTTTGTGTTTTCTTCATTGCCTCCATTTCAGTTTTCAAGTTTTGAACTGTTTCAGTTACCTGTTTGATTGCTTTTTCTTGGTTTTCTAGGGTATCTTTGAGGAATTTATTCATTTCTTCTAACTTTTTGTTAGTTTTCTCATACCTTTCGATAAAGGAGTTTTTCACCTCTTCTTTAAAGGACTCTATAATTTTCATAAAGCTACGTTTAAAGTCAATTTCTTCTACTTCATCTGGGATAGGTTGCTTGGGCTTTCCTGTTCCATAATCGCTGGAGTCTGGTGTTATCATGTTGCTTTTCAGGTTGTTGGATGAATTCTTTGATTGGCGCCTGCCCATCTCTTCTGAGAGTTGCCCGCTCTGCTCCGTTCAGCTCCGCTTGGCTCCCGGGGTCAGGGTCCAGATGAATCTGCGGAAGCAGGGTCCAGATGAATCCGCGGAAGCAGGGTCCAGATGAATCCGCAGAAGCAGGGTCCAGATGAATCCGCGGAAGCAGGGTCCAGATGAATCCGCGGAAGCAGGGTCCAGATGAATCCGCGGAAGCTGGTTGGGCGAGGTTCCCGGTCCCAAGGGCAGGCCTAACACAGTGATTTTTTAAAAAATTTATTTATTTTACGGGGCTGGAGAAATGGCTCAGAGGTTAAGAGCACTGACTGTTCTTCCAGAGGTTCTGAGTTCAATTCCCAGGAACCACATGGTGGCTCACAACCATTTGTAATGAGATCTGGGGCCCCCTTCCTGCCTGCAGGCATACATGGAGGCAGAACACTGTGTACATAATAAATCTTTAAAAATTATTTATTTTACACACCAACCTCCTTTCCTTCTGTTCCCTCCCTTTATGTTCCTTCTACCCCCCACCTCCCAACCACTCCTCCTCCATCTCTATTCAGAAGGGGTTAGGCCTCCTGCGGGAATCAACGAGGCATGTCATAGCAAGTTGAGGCAAGGCCGAGCTCCTCCCCCTAGCATTAAGGCTGGGTAAGGCATTCCACCATAGGGAATAGGTTTCAAGGAGCCAGTTCATGTATCAGGGACAGGTCCTCGTTCCATTGCTAGGGGCCCCACAAAAGACCAAGCTACACAGCTGTCATACACATCAACATAGAGATTTTAATAAATGCTTATTCTACTGGGGAAGGAGAGAACAAGCTGAACCAAACATAGAATAGAGAGTTTTTGTCACATGGCCAGTGTTACTGAAGGAAAACAGAGCAAGGTTCTGAAGTAGAGAGGGATGGCAATCCATCACTGATGCAATGGGAAGGAAACCCTCTACTGAGGGCGTAGTCACTGAGCTATGGAGTGTGTTGGCTGGGGGGAAGCACACCATGATGTGGGAACAGAGCATGCAAAAGTCTAGAACGTCGACATGCTTGCTGTATTCAGCAAAGAACAAGGATGGCAGCGTAGGTGGAGCAGAGTGTGCATGTGGTAGATTGTAGATGTCCCAGCAGAGGAATGACAGTCTCACGGTGGCCACCTGGGGAACTCCTTTCCAGAGAGTGCGTAGGGGTTCAGTGTAGTGAGAGGTTGTATCCTTTTCACTTCTCTTGGCTTCCTCCCTCTCGAGGAGTGTACAAATGTCACAGTTTTCAGCTCTGATCAGTAGCTTTGTGACATTCAGAGGAAGACCCTCATGCAATGTCCGTTAGAGATAGGGTGTGATGTGTTTCTCTGTTCCGGGAGGGCAACACGAACTTAACCTGTTGTTGGAAATCTCAGTAAGTACACAAGCTCATTCAGGCCACCCTTCCCATGGGCTCTGGTGGAAAGGCATGCAGGAACACTTATGCATGCTGCCGTTGCTAAGCTTTCCCATGGTCTGACCCCAGAGAGCCCCTGACAGTACAAGGAAAAGGCGAGGAGTGAAGATGTCCTCTGTAGGATCTTAGACCCCACCCATTGCCTATGTCCATCAGTGTTTCTGGTGATGAAGGGGTGACCCAGCTTCTCTGGGGACAGAGAAAGAAGTACAAAATGGGTGGATATCAAGGGATATCAGTCCTTCATGGTGGGGAGAGAATTACTGTGACTCGTTCATGTGTCTAGATAAAACCTTCAAGCTCTACTCTAGGGCCTGGCTGCCAGTTAGGACCTACAGCTTTTTTTCCACTTTATTATTATTATTATTTTAAAAAGAAAACAAGCTATCTTTTTTAATTTTACATACCAATTCCAGTTCCTACTCCCTCTCCCATTCTTTCCACCTGCACCCCCCTCCCATCCACTTCTCAGAGAGGGTAAGGCACATTGCTTTGGGGAAGGTCCAAGGCCCTCTCTACTATATCTAGGCTGAGCAAGGGATACATCCAAAGAGAATGGGTTCCTAAAAAGTCAGTATAAGCAGCAGGGATAAATCCTGGTGCCACTGTCAGTGGCCCTGCAGTCTGCCCCAGCCATACAACTGTCACCCACATTCAGAGGGATTATTTTGCTCCTATGCTGGATCCTTCCCTGTCGGGCTGGTGTTGGGGAGCTCCCATTAGCTCAGGTAAACTGTTTCAGTAGGTGTCTCCATCATGATCTCTTTGCTCATATTTTTCATTCCTCCCAAATTGGGAGCTCAGTCCAGTGCTCCGATGTGGTTCTCTGCCTCTGTTTCCATCAGTTGCTTGATGAAAGTTCTGTGATATTTAAGATATTCATCAATCTTTGCTTTATGTTTAAAAACCACCTATGAGTGAGTACATGTGATAATTGTCTTTCTGTGTCTGGGTTACCTCACTCAAAATAATGCTTTCTAGTTCCATCCATTTTCCTGCAAAATTCAAGCTGTCATTTTTTTTCTGCTGTGTAGTACTCCATTGTGTAAATGTACCACATTTTTTAAATCCATTCTTCAATTGAGGTGCATGTAGGTTGTTTCCAGGTTCTGGATATGACAAACAAAGCTGCTATGAACATAGTTGAGCAGATGTCCTTGTGGCACGATTGAGCATCCTTTGGATATATACGCAAGAATGGTATTATTGGGTCTTGAGGAAGGTTGTTTCCTAATTTTCTGAGAAATTGTCACACTGACATCCAAAGGGGTTATACCAGCTTGCATTTCCACCAGCAATGCAGAAGTGTTCCCTTTTCCCCACAACCTCTCCAGCATAAGTTGTCATCAGTGTTTTTGATCTTGGCCATTCTTACAGGTGTAAGATGGAATCCCAGCCTACAAACCACAATCTCAGAGATCTTAGACAACAATACAGACACTAAGAGAGACTTACATAGATACAATCCACATGGGAAGTAGAAAGTATAAAAAGACATGATCACTTGAGTAAATTGGGAGCATGGGGACCTTGGGGGAGGGTTGAAGGGGGGAGGGGAGATGCAGGGAGGGGAGCAGAGAAAAATATAGAGCTCAATAAATATCATGGAAAAAATAAAAAATAATCAATAAAAAAAGAGAAAAAAGATATTCATAAATCTGACTATAGGGCAAAGGCAGTTTGGGTACCCTCTCCTATGTTGCTTAGGGACTTAGCTGGGGTCATCCTGGTGGATTCCTCGGAATTTATCTAGTGCTAGGTTTCTTGCTAGCCCCATAATGGCTACCTCAATCAAAATATCTCTTTCCTTGCTCTAATCTCTGTCCTTCCTCCATCTTGGCTATCCCATTCTCAGAAGTTCTCCTCCCCCCTCCCCTTCTCCTCTCGTCTTCCCTTTCTGCTCTTCCTACTCCCCCACCCCCATGCTCCCAATTTTGTCAGGCAATCTTGTCTATTTCCCCTTCCCTGGTGGATGTATGCATGTTTTTCTTAGGGTTTGCCTTGTTACTTAGCTTCTGTAGGATCATGGACTCTAGGCTCAATATCCTTTGCTTTATAGCTAGTATCCACTTATGAGTGAGTACACATCATGTTCATCTTTCTGGGTCTGGATTACCTCACTCAGGATGTTTTTTTCTAGTTCCGTCCATTTGCATGCAAATTTCAAGATGTAGTATCTACATCTTAAGAGTTCTACAGCCTTTCAAACAAGCACACCAGCTGGGAACCAAGTGTTCAAATGTATGAGCCTATGCAGGACATTTCACATCCAAATCACAACATGGACAATCTTAGTTGGCTCTAACTGTCAGCTTGATACAAACTTCGAGTTATCTAAGAAACGAGTTCTAATTGAAGGATTGCTCAGATCAGGTCAGCCTGTAGGCATGTCTGTGAGGAAGTATCTTGATTCTTAATTGATGTGGAAGGTTCAGCCCGCTGCGGGTGGCACCATTCCCTGGAAAGGGGGTCCTGGGATATACACTAAATGTGAATAATCATGAGCTGACAAGACAGCAAGCATCATTCCTTGTTTCCTTTAGTGATGGACTACAATGTGGCAGTGTAAACCAAGTAAACCCTTTTCTTCCCAACTTGCTTTGGGTTATGGTATTTCACTGCAGTAACAGAAACCCTAAATACGACACAGTCTAGCTTCTTTCCAGGAATTCTCATTCGTAGAGTTTATCTACTTAATGCCACTGAACTGTACCTCTAACAATGGTTAAAGTGGAAAGTTGTGTGTTATATTCACCTCACCATAAATCACATAAAAGAGGAAGCATTGATATATAGCTCATGTGAAGAGCACTTGCTGCTCATTCAGAAAACCTGGGTTCAGTTCCCAGAACCCACATTAGGCACTCATAACTGCCTGTAGTTCCAGATACCTTCTTCTGGTCTCTGCTCAACATACACACACTTTAAAAAGAACACCGAAGAGTTCTCTTAGGGAAATTTAAGTGTACAACACAGCATTGCCAGTTATATGGACCTGGCTGTGTAGTGAGATGGCCACAGGAATGCCTGCAAGGTATCATGCGACACAGAAGTGTTTGTCCTCTGCACCTCCTCTGGCCCTCTCATCCTCCATGTTGTCAGATTGGGTGTCTTCTTGCACTCCACCCAGAACAGTATGACTGTGTGGTGGATTCCACATTTATCGTCCATGCTGACCAGCTGCATCTCATTAGAGCACCTCCCACAAGTTTCCTACATCAGACGTGCAGAGACCAGGGGACAGCAGCACACACTTCACATGCCTTTGTGACTGAAAGTCAGAACAGGAAGTGTGGAGAGAACTTCTGGTCATCTGCAGAAATGCATTGGAGAATTGAGAAGGTAGAGCCAGGTCTTGTGCAGAGAGAAGCTCCCTCTTCTTGTTTTGCAATGGATGTCACCATCTTGATGGAGGGTTCTGGACTCCAGTCTGCTCCATTGCATGGGTGTGTCCCCTTGTGCAGACCATGTCACCCATTCTCAGTGCTGTGTGTGTGGAGATCTGGCATGAGGAACTGCCATGGCTCTCATGGTTACTCTGGTGTTTGGAGTTGGTAAGTGCTACAGGGGTCACCATTATTAGACAGGAGGGTAATGAATTCATCACCCAGATTCATAATATGGGCTCTTCTCTGGTGGCTACATAGGCATCATTCCTGGCACCTGCCTCTCTGTCTGAACCTAATCTCTGGCCCTGAGCTCTGTGGTTGGGATCAGTGGGTTACAGGATGGCCCTCTCTCACTAGGTCCTTTTCTATTTCAGTGTTTTTTTTTTTTCAGAATCAGAGGAATTTTAGGGAGTCTTTAATTTCTCCCTTGACCCATTGATGATTCAGGTGAGCATTATTTATTTCCATGTGTTTGTGGGTTTTCTGGAATTAGTATTGCTGTTAACTTCTAATTTTAAAGCATGGTGATCTGATAAGGTACATTGGGTTATTCCAACTTTTTGTATTTGCTGAGGTTTGTTTTGTTACCGAGTTTGTGGTCAATATTTGAGAAGGTTCCACGAGGTGCTGAGAAGAAGGTATATTCTTTTCTGTTTGGATGGAATATTCTATAGATGTCTGTTAAGTTCATTTGAATCATAATATCTGTTAGTTCTCTTATTTCTCCGTTCATTTTTTTGTCTGATTGACCTGTCCAATGGTGAGAGGGAAGTGTTGAAGTCTCCCACTATTAGTGTGTGTGGTTTAATATATGATTTAAGCTTTAGAAGTGTTTCTTTGACATATGAGGGTGCCCTTATATTTGTGGCATAGATGTTCAGTATTGGAATTTTCTCTTGATGGATTTTTCCTGTGACTAATTTGAAATGTCCTTCTTTGTTTCTTTTGATTGATTTTAGTTTGAAGTCTATTTTGTTAGATATTAGGATAGCTATGCCAGCTTGTTTCTTAGGTCCATTTGATTGGAATATTTTTCCCAACCCTTTACTCTGAGATGATGTCTGTCTTTGAGGTTGAGGTGTGATTTTTGTATGCGGAAGAAGGATGGATTCTGTTTTCATACCAAATCTGTTAGCCTGTATCTTTTTATAAGTGAGTTTAATCCATTTACATTAAAGGATATTAATGACCAGTGATTGCTGTCTCCTGTTAATTTAGTTGTCATTGTTGGTGATGTTAATTTGTGTGTTTCCCCTTCTTTGGTATTTGCTGCTATGAGGACATCTATTGTCTGTGTTTTTGTTTTGTGATGTAGCCAACTTCCTTGGGTTGAGTTTTCCTTCTAGTACTTTGTGTAGGGCTGGGTCCAAGGATAGGTATTGGGTAAATCTGATTTTGTCTTCGAAAAACTTGTTTTGTCCTTCTATGGTGATTGAAAGTTTTGCTGGGTATAGTAGTCTGGGCTGGCATCCATGGTCTCTTAATGTCTGCATAACACTTCTGGCTTTTATTGTCTGCAATGAGAAGACAGGTGTAATTCTGATAAGTCTGCCTTTATATGTTACTTGCCTTTTTTCCTTTGCAGCTCTTAATAGTCTCTCTTTATTCTGGATGTTTAGCGTTTTGATTATTAGGTGTTGAGGGGACTTTTTTCTTTGATCCAGTCTACTTGGTGTTCTATAATTTTCTTGTAACTTGAGAGGCATCTCTTTTTTTTTCCCTCAATTTTTATTTTTCTATTCAAAAACTGACACTTCCTCCCCTTCTCCCATTCCCCTCCCACTCCCCCAATAACCCTCCTCCCTCACCTTCCATCCTTAAGAGAGGTCAGGCTACCCTGCCCTGTGGGAAGTACAAGGCCCTCCCCCTTTCATCCAGGCCTAGGAAGGTGTGCATCCAAGCTTCCAATGTTTGCCTGGCGATCTTGTTTGCTTCCAATTCCAGGAGGATCTATATATGTTTTCTTTGGGTTGACCTTGCTATTTGGCTTCTTTAGGCTTGTGAACTATAGGCTTAATGTCCTTTGTTTATGGCTAGAGTCCACTAATGAGAGAATACATACCATATCCATCTTTTTGGGACTGAGTTATCTCACTCAGGATAGCGTTTTCTATTTCCATCCATTTGCATGCAAAATTCAAGATGTCATTTTTTTTTTCCGCTGAGTAGTACTCTAATGTGTAAATGTTCCACACTTTCTTTATCCATTCTTCCATTGAGGGGCACCTAGGTTATTTCCAGGTTCTGGCTATTACAAATAATGCTGCTATGAACATAGTTGCACAAATGCTTTTGTAGTATGCTTGGGCATCTCTTTGGTATATTCCCAAGAGTGGTATTGCTGGATCCTGAGGTAGATTGATTCCCAATTTCCTGAGAAACCACCACACTGATTTTTAAAGTGGTTGCACAAGTTTGCATTCCTACCAAAATGGATGAGTGTTCCCCTTACTCCACATCCTCTCCAGCATAGGCTATCATTGGTGTTTTTGATTTTAGCCATTCTGACAGGTGTAAGATGGTATCTCAAAGTTGTTTTGATTTGCATTTCCCTGATTGCTGAGGAAGTTGAACATGACCTTAAGTATCTTTTGGCCATTTGAACTTCTTCTGTTGAGAATTCTCTGTTCAGATCCTTACCCCATTGTTTAATTGGGTTATTTAGGATTTTAATGTCTAGATTCTTGAGTTCTTTATATATTTTGGAAATCAGACCTTTGTCTGATGTGGGGTTGGTGAAGATCTTCTCCCCTTCAGTAGGAGGCCTTTTTGTCTTAATGACAGTGTCCTTTGCTTTACAGAAGCTTCTCAGTTTCAGGAGGTCCCATTTATTCATTGTTGCTCTTATTGTCTGTGCCACTGGGGTTATATGTAAGAAGTGGTCTCCTGTGCCCATGTATTTCAGGCTACTTCCCACTTTCTCTTCTATCAGGTTCAGTGTGGTTGGATTTATATTGAGGTCTTTAATCTATTTGGACTTGATTTTTGTGCATGGTGATAGATAAGGATCTATTTTTATTCTTCTACAGGTTGACATCCAGTTATGCCAGCACCATTTGTTAAAGATGCTTTCTTTCTTCCATTGTATACTTTTAGCTTCTTTGTCAAATATGAGGTGTTCGTAGGTTTGTGGATTAATATCTGGGTTTTCGATTAGATTCCATTGGTCAACATCTCTGTTTTTATGCCAATACCAAGCTGTTTTCATTACTGTAGCTCTGTAATAGAGTTTGAAGTCAGGGATGATAATGCCTCTGGCAATTCCTTTATTGTATAGGATTGTTTTGGCTATCCTGGGCTTTTTGTTTTTCCATATAAACTTAGTTATTGTTCTCTCAAGGTCTGTGAAGAGTTTTGTTGGGATTTTGATGGGGATTGCATTGAATCTATACATTGCCTTTGGTAGAACTGCCATTTTTACTATATTGATCCTACCAACCCAGGGGCATGAGAGATCCTTCCATTTTCTGGTATCCTCTTCAATTTCTTTCTTCAAGGTTTTAAAGTTCTTGTCAAATAGATCTTTTACTTCCTTGGTTAGTGTTACCCTAAGATACTTTATGCTATTTGTGGCTATCGTGAAAGGTGATGTTTCTCTGATTTCCCTCTCTGTTTCTTTATCCTTTGTGTATAGGAGGGCTACTGATTTTTTTGAGTTGATCTTGTATCCTGCCACATCACTGAAGGTATTTATCAGCTGTAGAAGTTCTTTGGTAGAGTTTTTGGGGACATTTATGTACACTATCATATCATCTGCAAATAATGAAAGTTTGACTTCTTCCTTTCCAATTTGAATCACCATGATCTCCTTATTCTGTCTTATAGCTATTGCTAGAATTTCAAGCACTATATTAAAGAGATATGGGGAGAGTGGGCAGCCCATCTTCTTCCTGATTTTAGTGGAATCGCTTTGAGTTTCTCTCCATTTAATTTGATGTTCACTGTCGGCTTGCTGTAAATTGCTTTTGTTATATTTAGATATGATCCTTGTATCCCTAATCTCTCCAAGACCTTTATCATAAAGGGGTGTTGAATTTTGTCAAGTGCTTTTTCAGCATCTAATGAAATGATCATATGGTTTTTTTCTTTCAGTTTATTTATATGATGGATTACATTGATAGATTTCCGTATGGTGAACCAGCCCTGTATCTTTGGGATGAAGCCTACTTGATCATAATGGATGATTTTTTTTTATGTGTTCTTGGATTCGGTTTGCCAGTATTTTATTGAGAATTTTTGCATCGATGTTCATGAGGGAGATTGGTTTGTAATTCTCTTTCATGGTTGCGTCTTTGTGTGGTTTTGGTATCAGGGTAGCTTCATAAAAAGAGTTTGGCAACAACCCTTCTTTTCTATTATGTGAAAAACCTTAAGGAGTATAGGTATTAGCTCCTCTTGGAAGTTTTGGTAGAATTCTGCATTAAAACCATCTGGTCCTGGGCTTCTTTTGGTTGGGGGGTTTTTGATGACAGCTTCTATTTCCTCTTGACTTATAGGTTTATTTAAATTGTTAACCTGGTATTGATTTAATTTTGGTATATGGTATTTATCTAAAACTCTTTCCATTTCTTTTACATTTTCCAATTTTGTGGCATACAGGCTTTTGTAGTAAGACCTAATGATTCTCTGAATTTCCTCAGTGTCTGTTGTTATGTCCCCCTTTTCACTCCTGATCTTGTTAATATGAGTGTTCTCTCTCTGCCTTTTGATTAGTTTGGATAGGGGTTTGTCGAGCTTGTTGATTTTCTCAAGGAACCAGCTCTTTGTTTCATTGATTCTTTGGATTGTTTTCTCTGTCTCTATATTGTTGATTTCAGCCCTCAGTTAAATTATTTCCCATCTTCTACTTCTCCTGGGTGAGTCTGCTTCTTTTATTTCTAGAGCTTTTAGGCGTGCTGTTAAGTCTCTTTGTGGGCACTAAGTTCTATGAGCTTTCCTCTTAGCACTGCTTTCATAGTGTCCCATAGGTTGGAGTAAGTTGTGTCTCTATTTTCGTTGAATTCAAGGAAGACATTGATTTCTTTCTTTATTTCTTCCTTGACCCAGGTGTGGTTCAGTAGTTGACTGTTCAGTTTCCATGAGTTTGTTGTCTTTCTGGGGGTGGAATTGTTGTTAAATTCTAACTTTACTCCATGATGATCCGATAAGACACAGGTGAGTACTCCAATTTTTTTGTATCTGTGGTTGTTTGCTTTGTTACTGGGTATGTGATCAATTTTCAAGAAGGTTCCATGAGATGTTGAGAAGAAGGTATATTCTTTCCTGTTTGCGTGGCATGTTCTATAGAGGTCTATTAAGTCCATTTGATTCATTACATCTGTTAGTTCTCTCATTTCTCTGTTAAGTTTCTGTCTGGTTTACCTGTCCAGTGGTGAGAGAGGAGTGTTGAAATCTCCTACTATTAGTGTGTGGGGTTTGATATGTGCTTTGTGTTCTGGTAATGTTTCCTTTACATATGTGGATGCTTTTATATTAGGGGAATATATATTCAGGATTGAGACTTCTTCCTGATGGATTATTCCATTTAAGAGTATAAAATGTCAATCTCCATCTCTTCTGATTGATTTTAGTTTGATGTCAATTTTGTTCGATATTAGTATAGCCACACCTGCTTGTTTCTTAGGGCTGTTTGTTTGAAAAACCTTTTCCCCACCCTTTACTCTGAGATAATGTTTGTCTTTGTGGTTGAGGTATGTTTCTTGTAAACAAAAGAATGTTGGATCCTGTTTTCATATCCATTCTCTTAACCTGTGCCTTTTTATAGGTGAATTGAGTCCATTGATATTAAGTGATATTAATGACCAGAGGTTATTAACTGCGGTTATTTTTTTTAGGGTTGTAGAGTTTGTGTGTTTTACATCTTTGAGTTGTGCCAGTGGAGGGCTGTTAGATGTCCGTGTTATTATGGGTGTTGTTTGCTTCCTTTAGTTGTGGTTTTCCTTCTAGTATTTTCTGTAAGGCTGGGTTTGTGGCTATGTATTGCTTAAATTTGTTTTTATCCTGAAATACCTTGCTTTCTCCATCGATGGTGAATGAAAGTTTTGCTGGTTATAGTAGTCTGGGCTTGCATCCATGGCCTCTTAGTGTCTGCAGCACATCTATCCAAGACCTTCTGGCTTTCATGGTTTCCATAGAGAAGTCAGGTGTAATTCTGATAGGTTTACCTTTATACGTTACTTGGCCTTTTTCCTTTGCAGCTCTTAGTATTCTTTCTTTATTCTGTATGTTTTGTATTTTGATTATTATACAGCAAGGGGATGTCTTTTTTTGATCTAGTCTATTTGGTGTTCTGTGTGCTTCTTGTACCTTCCTAGGCATATCCATCTTTAGGTTGGGAAAGTTTTCTTCTATAATTTTGTTGAATATATTTTCTGGGCCTTTCAGCTGTGCTTCTTCTTCTTCTACCCCTATTATTCTTAGGTTTGGTCTTTTTATGGCGTCCCAGATTTCCTGGGTGTTTTGTGTTAAGAATTTGTTGGATTTGTTGTTTTCTTTGATCAATGAGTTTATTTTCTCTATAGTATCTTCTGTGTCTGAGATTCTTTCTTCTACCTCTTGTATTCTGTTGGTTATAGTTTGTCTCTGCAGTGCCTGTTCGTTTACCCAGATTTTCCATCTCCACCCTTCCCTCAGTTTGTGTTTTCTTCATTGCCTCCTTTCAGTTTTTAAGTCTTGAACTGTTTCCATTACCTGTTTGATTGCTTTTTCTTGGTTTTCTAGGGTATCTTTGAGGAATTTATTCATTTCTTCTAACTTTTTGTTAGTTTTCTCATCCCTTTCTTCAAGGGAGTTTTTCACCTCTTCTTTAAAGGTTTCTATCACTTTCATCATGTTACTTTTAAAGTCGATTTCTTCTACTTCTTCTGGGTTAGGTTGCTCAGGTTTTCCTGTTGCATACTCGTTGGTTTCTGGTGTTATCATGTCACTTTTCAAGTTGTTGGAGGAATTCTTGTATTGGCGCCTGTCCATCTCTTCGTTTGATTGTAGTCAGGGGAGTCTCAGTGTGCTGGGACCTCCCAGGAAGGCTTGCACACACTCACCCCTCTGGATAGCTAATGTCAGTGCAGGAAGATGAAGTCCTTCTGGATCTCCGATCTCAGCACAGGAATAGAGAGTCCTGGTGTTCCAAGGACCCACAGAGGAAAGGGAAAACTTGTGGGGGGATATTTGCAGGGTCGTGTGGAACAAAGAGGCCCACTGCAGCAGGCTCTATCGGGACCTTACCGCCAGGCATGCACAACCTTACCATTCTGCATCTCTGATCTCAGCACAGGAAGAGAGAGTCTTAGTGTTCCAAGGACCCACAGAGGAAAGGGCAAACTTGCCTGGGGGTTATGCAGGGTCGTGTGGAACAAAGAGGCCCTTGGGGACCTTACTGCCAGGCGCTCACAACCTTACCAATCTGCACCTCCGATCTCAGCACAGGAAGAGAGGGTCCTGGTGTTCCAAAGACCCACAGAGGAACCGGCAATCTTGCGGAGGGTGAGTGGAGGGGGGTTCAGGGTCGTGTGGTACAAAGAAGCCCATTGGGACCTTACTGCCAGGCATGCACAATCTTACCAGTCTGCACCTCCGATCTCAGTACAGGAAGAGAAAGTCCTGGTGTTCCAAAGTCCCACAGAGGGAAGGGCAAACTTGCAGGTTGGGGGGTTTGGAGGGCAGGGTCGTGTGGAACAACGATGCCCGTGGGGACCTTACCGCCAGGCGTGCACAACCTTACCAGTCAGCACCTCCGATCTCAGCACAGGAAGAGAGAGTCCTGGTGTTTCAAAGACCCACAGAGGAAAGGGCAAACTTGTGGAGGGTGGGTGGAAGGGGGTGCAGGGTCATGTGGTACAAAGAGGTCCACTGGGACCTTACCTCCAGGCGTGCACAACCTTACCAGTCTGTACCTCCGATCTCAGTACAGGAAGAGAGAGTCCTGGTGTTCCAAAGTCCCACAGAGAGAAGGGCAAACTTGCGGGTTGGGGGATTGGGGGGGTGCAGGGTCGTGTGGAACAACGATGCCTGTGGGGACCTTACCGCCAGGTGTGCACTACCTTACCAGTCAGCACCTCCGATCTCAGCACAGGAAGAGAGAGTCCTGGTGTTCCAAAGTCCCACAGAGGAAACTCCTTTACATTTTTTAAATAAACTACACAATCACAACACCTTAATCAAGGGCAGAAATACACATAGACTGCATAATAAAATTTACCTTAAATTTGTATCAATAAATGTATACCAAAGCAAATTATTCATATATATATATATAATATCCCCTTTAAATATAAAGAAACATTTAAAATTAATATTTGGGAATATGGGCGTAGTTTCTCCAAACTGCTTCCTGCTGTTTGTGGGCACTGTTAGTCAGGTCTTTCATGTTGTATCCTGTGTGCTAGGTTCATCTCAGTCAGCAGTTGGGCAAAATAATTCTTTGAGGGTGTTCATGGTGACCTTTCAGAGGGTCATGCTCTATCAAACCACACCAGTCTGGACACAATCCATAGGTTATCATTCTCTGTGGAAACAAGAGAAGAACCTCTTTTCCAAAGCATCATATCCTTCGACCCAAATTTGGAAATCGTGATACCTTTATCATATACATGCTGGTTTAGCTTAGCAGCCCATACAATGAAATATCTGTCAGTATTTAGCTCCTTCACAGATAAAACATTAAAAGAAAACACAATACATAATCCAGGCTCTCTGTGAATTTTCCATCTTTACGTGGCTTATTTTTCTTTACTCCTTTTAATCTATGACTATCTGTACTCTGTGTCTTTGACTTTACCCTTTTTTAATTCCAGCTCAGGAAGCAGAGGCAGGTGGATCCTTGCGAGTTTGAGGCCAGCCTAGTCTATAAGAGCTAGTTCCAGGACAGGCTCCAAAGCAACACATAGACAGAAGGACCTCCCATACCAGATGCTCAATCATGTCACAGGGACATGTGCTCAACTATGTTCATAGCAGCATTGTTTGTCATAGCCAGAATCTGGAAACAACCTAAATGCCCCTTGACCAAAGAATGGATAAGGAAAATGTGGTACATTTACACAATGGAGTACTACACAGCAGAAAAAAATAACGACAGCTTGAATTTTGCAGGAAAATGGATGGAACTAGAAAGCATTATTTTGAGTGAGGTAACCCAGACACAGAAAGACAATTATCACATGTACTCACTCACAAGTGGTTTTTAAACATAAAACAAAGAAAACTAGCTTACAAATCACAATCTTAGAGAATCTAGACAACAATGAGGACCCTAAGAGAGACATACATGGATCTAATCTACATGGGAAGTAGCCAAAGACCAGATCTCCTGAGTAAATTGGGAGCATGGGGACCTTGGGAGAGGGTCGAAGGGGAGGGGAGAGGTAGGAAGGGGAGCAGAGAAAAATGTAGAGCTCAATAAAAGAAAATAAACTTAAATTAAAAAAACCAACAAGAAAATAAAAATGTACCAAAGATTAAAAAAAATACAACCAGTACAGGAAGTATATTGAGGAACTATTGCTTAGCCCTGAGGTTTAGGTGCAGAATTGAAGAATCAGCAACAAGTCTTGAGAAAGAGCATATCCATTTTCTGTTTTGTACTGGGTGTCCTCATCCTGAGAAGGAATTCTGGGCTACAGTTTGTTCTCTCCTGTAGGTGTGTCGTAGTGTGCAGACTCTATCACCAGTTCTGTGTGCTATTTCTGTGGAGATCTGGCATGAGACACTGCCATGGTCCTTGGAGCTGCTCTTCCTGGACTTGGTAAGTATGACATTCTTTTCATCTATCATGGTAATGAATACAGAGTCCCAGTTTTATAACCTGGGCTCCTCTCATAGAACTCTTCCTCTATGAAGACCTGGTCTGGTGGCTGCAGAGGAGTCTTCCTTGACTCTAGCCTGTCCATCGGGCCCTGGTCTTTTGATCTGAGCTCTGGGACCTGGGTCAGTTTATAACAGGATAGATTTCCCTCATCAGTCTTTTGCTCTATTTTCAGTGTTTTTAATGTTGCAGAGGATCTGGGCATGGTATGGTGAGTCTGTTCTCTGTCTTAGCCCTGGGGAACTAAGTTGGCTGGGAGTAGCATGGGAAGAGCTTGAAGCATCTTGTGCAGATCCTGAGATGGGATTTTCCACTGGTAGCCACAGGCACACTTACTTAATGATCAGAACTTACTACTGTAGCCATCTCTGGGGTGGGGATTCTTGACTGTGCTCCAATAATGCCTGCATGATATGTGTCTCAGAAGGATATTGAACAAATGGCACAGAGGAGGGGGCACCTGCACTCATGTTTCCTCCTGAGGATATAGATATTTGATTTTGAATCTGTTTTCCTTTTCCTCCTGTCTCTTCTCAATTGGGCTTTTCCTTGCTCTCTTACTGATTCTGCCCTTGCTAAGGCACATTATCCATGAGAGAGAGTTGAATAAAATACTGTCTAGTGTGTGTGTTGCATAGATAGGATTCATTATTTTCAGAGGCTCCCAGTCTTTGTGTGACTTTGGAGGTGAGAATAGTGTTTGGGTTTTTCATGGACACAAGGGACAAAGTCAGACATAGGTCAGTGATTTGAATGAATTTCCTGTTGAATAACCCAGAGAAATGGGACAATTTGGTGATAAGAATGGCAGCCCACAGGGTTCATTCCTGGGCTGGTAAGACACAAGTAGAGAAGCCACTGATAGCGTTAAGGTATGAGGGTTATTCTAACATTGTTTGGGAAAAATAAAGATGATTAGTCCTTTGGAACTAGGCCAAAAACACCATTCTGAAAACGATGACACTTCACTCTGTTTAGCTTTCTTTCAAAGGACAAAAGCTAGAGTCATCTGGCAAGAAGGAATTTCAACTGAGGCCTTGTCCCCATCTTACTCACCTGTGGGCTTGTCTGTGGGGCATTTTCTTGATTAGCAATTGTTGTGGGAGCTACTCTGTAGTCCTTGGGAATGTGGCTCTCCTGATAGCAGTTGATTAGCACTTTTTACTGTGTCTCTCCAGGGCAACCACCCCAGCCTTCCATCTGGGCAGTTCCAGGAGCTGTGGTTTCCAAAGGTAGTGATGTGACCATCTTCTGCAGGATCCCTCCAGGAGTGACCACTGTGCGTCTAGCCTGTCTTGTACCCAGTGTTGTGGTGTATGATGGTACCCCACAGGGAGCTCAGGAGGTGTTTGAATTCAGTTTGCAGAATATAACACACAGCAATGCTGGGGTTTACTACTGTGAATACTTGAGGGGAGGTGAATGGTCACGAAGTAATGACAGTCTGGAGCTGGCGGTGACAGGTGAGTAACTGCCCAAGAACATTGTCCTTCAGGCTCAGTCTCTGATCCTAACTAAGTAACCACATATGCCCATCCCAGGCCCTGCTCGGCAGCTCTGCTCCAATGTAGTGATCTCTTCCCTCTCCTCTCCTCATTTCCTTTTTCATTTCCATTTTTCTTGACAACTTGATTTTCCTGAAAACTTGGTTTTCAGTTTTTTTTGAGACAAGTTCTCACATATTTTAGACTGGCCTTAAACTTACTGTGTAACTAAGCATAATCTTGAATTTATGATCTCTCTGCTTCTATTCTCCTAGTACTAGTGCTGTTGACCTGAACAATGACACCATCCATATGCTGACAGACATAGTACACAGGGCACTGTGTCTATTAGGTATGTTAGGCAAGAACTTGACCAACTAGAATTCAACCGAAGACCTTCTGCTTTGGTGTGTGACCCTTAGTCTGTCCTGACCATATTTCAGCCTCCCTTCTGAGTGGTGATTATATTGCCTAAGGGATGGAGTTCACAGGAACTGACAGTGACTTTCTGTCAACGTAGAGCCTTTCTGTGGTCCTGGTTCATGAAAAATAATACAAACATGTTTTGTGATCCCTATAGATTAGCAATGGATGAGTTTCCTTTTGTTTTCATCTTTTCTTCTCTCTGGTCAGACTCTGAGTTGTAGGCTTATTTTTAATCATGTTTTAAATAACAGGGTTGTACTGGCTAGTTTTGTGACAACTTGACACAAGCTAAAGTCATCAGAGAGGAAGAAACATCAGTTAAGGAAATGCCTCCATGAGATCCAGCTGTAAGGCATTTTCTCAAGTAGTGATCAATGGGGGAGGGCCCACCCACTGTGGGTGGTTCCATGGTCGGGCTGTTGGTCCTGAGTTCTATAAGAAAACAGGTTGAGAAAGCCAGGGGAAGCATGTCAGTTAGCAGCACCTGTCCATGGCTTCTGCATCAGCTCCCTCCTCTAGCATCCTGCCCTGCTTGTGTTCCTGTCCTTACTACCTTCAGTGATAAATAGCAGTGTTGAAGTGTAAGCCAAATAAACCCTTTCTTCCCCAACTTGCTTTCTGGTCATGTTGTTTCACAGTAGCAATAGAAGCCCTAAACTAAGACAAGGTATTTTGTATTTTTTTTTGAGACAGGGTCCCACCTGTTTCAAACTCTGGCTGCCTTTGAAACTTCAATATCGAGCAGGATGTTTTTATTTTATTTGGTTTCATTCTATTTTATTTATTTTTTTGGCCTGGTCCCTCCTTTTTAAAAAAAACTTATTTTATTTAATTAATATTTTTTCATTTATTTTACAGACTGACCACAGTCCCCCACCCCCATAACCTCCCTCCTGACTCCCATCTACTCCCTTCCCCATCCACCTTTCCCCTGTCTCCATTGTGAATGGGGCAGGCCTCTCATGGGCTTGAACATAGCATGGCACATCAAGTTGAGGTAGGACTGAGCTCCTCCCCCTGTATCAAGCCTGGGCAAGGTAATCCAGCATGGACACAGATTCCCAAAAGCCAGCTAATTGCCAAGGACAGGTCCTTGTCTCACTGTTAGGAGTCTTACAAACAGACCAAACTACACAACTGTCACACAAATGCAGACTGCCTAGGCTGGTCCTATGCAGGCTCCCTAGCTGTTGATCCAGAGTCCATGGTCTCCCACGAACTCAGGTCACCTGTCTCTGTGGGTTCCCCATCATGACCCTGACCCCCCTGGCTCATACAGTACTTCCTCCCTTTCTTCAGGAGGACTCCCAGAGTTGGGACCAGTGCTAGGCTATGGATCTCTGCATCTGCTTCCATCAGTTACTGGATGAAGGCTCTCTGATGACAGGGTAGTCACCAATCTGATTACAGTAGATGGCCAGTTCAGGTACCCTTTCCACTATTGCTAGGAGCCTTAGCTGGGCACAAGCAGGTTGTTTTGAAACTCAAAAAAGATCTACCTGCCTCTGCCTCCTGAGTGCTAGGATTAAAGACACATGGCACAATAACCAGCTAATAGAATATTTTCACTTCCAGGTGTTTACAATGAGAAGCCATTCCTTACTCCTGATTCAGGACCTCAGGGAATCTCAGAAAGAAATGTGACTCTCCTCTGTCACACACATTCTTCCTTTGACATCTTCATCCTCTGCAGAGGTGGAAATGCCTTCTTTCCCCAGAACTGCTCATGTCAGGACCACAGCACATTCCTCATCTCCCCTGTGAGCCCAGGGCACAAGAGGACCTACAGATGCTTTGGCTCTTTCAAACATCATTCCTACTTGTGGTCACTGCCAAGTGATCCACTTGAGTTTTCAATCCCACGTAAGTACGTCTGGTTCTTGTTTCTTATCTCTGTGCTTGGACAGGAGGTCTCAAGGGATTCCATGTGGGATATATCAATTCCACTTTATGTCTCCTGTGTGCCACATGTGCACACTGCACTGCTCTTCTGACTGAAATTGCTCTATTTGTGTTATGGGCTCTGGGCATTATGTGTTAATTATATTATTTTGGGGACATATTCATCGGGGAATAGATGTCCTCATCTATCTATAATGAGAATCATCTTTCAGAATGTTTCTTTCTGAGTTATGTGTGTGACAAGTACTTAACTAGCTGATGATTACAGAAAAATTGAAAGAGTATCTCCTAGTTGCTCCATGGTTGGCAGTATTTTAGATTTCAAGAGATCATCTTGTGTTTTCTTTTGCCTTTTTGGTTATAAATACATCATTTTCTCCCCTCCTTTCCTTCTCCCTAAACCCTCCTTGTTCTCTTTTAAGTCCATGGCTTATTTTTACATTAATCATATACACATCAGTGCATATGCATATACATGAATATATTTTTGGCATAACCTGCTTAGTCTGTATAATGTTATTATATGTATGTTTCTAGAGCTGGGCATTTGGTACTGAACAACCAATTCATGTTCTCTTCCCTGGGGAAGACTCTTTCCCCACTCTCATCACTCCCTAGTTCCTTATAGTCATTCATGTAGATTCGAGGCATCACGGGCTTTCTCCCATCCACATGGCGTGTCTATCTTGTCCTTGCCCAGCTCATGTTTAGGTTGCCATGTTGGTGAAACTTTATGGGTGTTGCCTCTGACATTAGTAGGAGACACAATCTCACAACAAACTCCCTGATCCATTGGCTCCTACAATCTTTCCTCCCCCTCTTTCACAACGTACGAGTTGTTTTTCAGATGTATCCATTGTGACTGTGCTCCACAACTCTGCATTTTGATTTGTTGTATTTGTAATGGTATATGGAATGTGATTTTTAATGGTCTTCATCTCTTGCATAAGGAAGTTTCCTTGACGAGGGACTAGTGTGGGAAGTTCCTCTGTATATGTGTTGCTTTTATTGGTTAATGAATAAAGAAGCTTCTTTGGCCTGTGATAGGGCAGAGTAGAACAGGTGGGGGGAGGGGGAGAACTAAGCTGAATGCTGGGAGAAAAGAAGGTGGAGTCTCAAAAAGCCATGTAGCCTCTGCCGGGGACAAACACCTGTGCTGGAGCCCACTGAAATTTGTCAGTAGGCCACGACCTTGTGGTGATACACAGATTAATAGAAATAGGTTAATTACAGATATAAGAGTAAGCCAGAAATATGCTTAAGCTATTGGCCAAAAAGTATTGCAAATAATATAGTTTCTGTGTGATTATTTCATGGTCTGGGCAGCTGGGAACAAACAAGCGTCCTCCTACTACAAGGAGCGAGTACTACACTTACTGTCCCACCACCCTTTGATCATCATGGTGCCACATCTGAACAGTCATCAGTCCAGTGGAGAATGGAGGAAACATTTTTTGGAGTGTTAATTTTGCTTTTTTAAAAAAATTATTTTTTAAAAAATTTTATTTTTTATTTTACATTCCAACCACAGTTCTCCCTCCCACCTGCCTTCTACCCCTCCTCATTTTCCTCCCATCCCACCCCTATCTATTCCTCCCAACTGGTAAGGGCTCCCATGGGGAGTCAACAAAGTCTAGCAGAATGTAGGAAACATTAACAGAAGAAAACTCACATTTCTTGACAGATGGGACTTATTTCTTTATATCTTAGATCTCCTGCTCATTTGGGATATCTTGGGGGTTTTAAGAGATTGAACATGTTTCAGGTATGGGGAATAAAGTGGACAGGGCCATGGAAGTTCAACCTTGCAACATACTTGAGATAGAATCTTGGGATAGAAAATATCAAGTGAGCACGGGTTAAAGATGGAAAAATGGACATGTTGAGGCAGGAGGAAGAAATTGCATGTCGAATAGAGAAGGGAATGGTGCATCATTAGTTTCTGTGTGAGCAGGTGTTGTACAGCGGTCTTGTTGGACTCTGCACATTTTTAGACGTCTACTTTTGTGCAGTATTTGCTGATGAAGTTTAATTTTAATGCTGCAGCCACGAAATCCTCTATGATCTTCAGAATTGTATATCAAATGGGGTATTTGAGATTTATCTTTCGTAGACACGTAGGATGCATCTCAACAGAGCCACGAATTGGAAAGCATCCGCTCATCCCCCTGACATCTGTCCTTGTGCGACAGAGAGCCCATCTGCTTCTTTTGAACAATAATTCTTCAGGGATCTTCTTTTGCTGTCAGTTCTCACATGGCTCATCATTAAACCATCTTTTGTGTCCTGAAAACATTTTTCAAATTTTGTTCCTTCTTTGTTATATCATCTTTGTCATACCAAAGTCACCTTTCATCCAGTCACCTTATTGTCTTCTTTCTACCCAATATTTTTATTCATTCACCCCACAGAAAATTCACATTAAACATTTTTGAATATGTTTCTATACATTGAACAAAGTGATGGGTTCCGTAATGATATTTTGTCCAGGTGTTTCCTATTCACCTCTATTAATCTTTTGTCTGTGTCATTCCCACTAGTCTTCTGTTCTCACCTAGTCTCTTTTCTACTTTTATGTCATGAGTATGTACACTGTATAGATGCATACACATACATACCCACATCTACCATCTACCTACCTATCTGTCTGTCTATCTATCTATCTATCTATCTATCTATCTATCTATCTATCTATCTATCTATCTTCATTCCACATAGGCGATAAAACATATATTATTTGAATCTGAAATATTTTGCTCAATATGAGGACCCCATTTTCATCCATGTTCTGGTACATTGCATCAGTTAGTTCATCTTTCTGTCTGAGTAAATTCCCATTCTGTGTATACACTGCTGTTGTAGTTTCCCTTTTCCATTGTTGAAATGAAACATGTGAGAAAAACAACTTCAGAAAGTCACGGTTTACTTTATTGCGCAATTTGAGCTACTGGAAGTACATTCATCATGGTGGGGAAGGCGTGGTGGAAGGAACTTGAGGCGGTTGGTCACATTGCATCAACATTCAGGAAGCAGGGAGCAGAGAGCCATGGCTGCTTCAGCTCAGCTACCTTTCTCCTTTTTAAATGCAGTGACCGAAACCCTGGGAATGGTGCTTCTCACTTTTAGGGTGGGTGCTCCCTCCTCAGTTAATCTAATCAGTATGGTCTCTCACAGGCCTGGCCAGAGACTAGCTGAATCCAGGCTACCCCACATGGACACGCCCAGAAGCTTGTCTCCTGGATAAATCCTGTCAAGTTGCTAATTAATATCACCAACACAAGTGCATTTTCCTTAAAAAAATGAGTTTTTCAATTAGGACACACAAAGTAATAGATTTTATTCAAGCATCTTTACACATGTACCATTATGTTTTGTCTCATTGTTACCCCCTCTCTGCCCTCTCTTTTGTCCCTTCTCTGCTGCCAACTACTTTCTTTCTTCCCTGAAGTTAGTGCCTACTTTTGTATTTCTCTTCTTCTTCTTTTTTTAAATGTGAGTGGTGTGTGGTGCACTTACATGAGGCTGTGAGTGCGCACACGGAAGCCGGAGCACGGAAGCCGGAGCAAGGTGTCAGCTGTCTTCCTCTACCCTCTACCTTATTTCTTTGAGATAGGCTCTATCACCAGACTTGCTTCTTGCTCTTTTGGTTAGGCTGGCTGACTGCTGAACTCTTTCTTTTTAATTAACATTTTTTTCATTTATTTTACTTACTGACTACAGTTTCCTCTCCCTACAGTTACTCTCTTCCTGTCCCCACAGCCCCCGCCTCCGTCTAACCCTCTCCCTATCCACTCCTCTTCCATCTCCATTTAGAACGGGCCAGGCCTCCCATGGGCTTGAAAAAAGTATGGCATATCAAGTTGAGGCAGGACCAAGCTCCTCCCCCAGCCCCCGTATCAAGGTTGGGGGCAGTAATCTAGCATGGGGAACAGATTCTCAAAAGCCAACTAAGCATCAGGACAGGTCCTGACCTCACTGCTAGGAGCCTTACAAAGAGACCAAGCTGCACACTGTCACACACATGCTAAGGGCCTAGGTTGGTTCCATGTAGGCTTGCTGACTGCTGGTCCAGAGTCCATGAACACCCATGCACTTAGGCTAGCTGTGTCTGTGAGTTCCCTCATCATGATCATGACACCCTGCCCCCCACTTGGCTCATAGAATTCCTCCTCTCTTTCTTTAGCAAGACTCCCAGAGCTCTGCCCAGTGCTTGTCTAGACCATTCAACTCTTGAGATTCTGCTGTTTCTACTCCCCAGTATTGAGGATACAAGCATGTATAACTATGTTTCTATGTGTGCTTGTATGTATGTGGGTGTTGGAGATTTGAACTGAGATCCTCATGCTTACAAAGCAAAAATGTTTATTCACTGAGCCATCTCACCAACCTTTTGTCTTTTTTTTTTTTTCATTAAATGATACTTGTTTTGGTTTTTCAAGACAGGTTTCTCTGAGTAACCATGACTGTCCTGGAGCTCACTCTGCAGACCAGCCTGGCCTCAAACTCAGAGATCTGCCCAACTCTGCCTCTCACATGTTGGCATTAAAGGCATGCACCACCACTGACTTTTAAATTAAAACATCAGGCCAAGTGTGATGGCGCATACACACCTTTAATCCCCGCACTCAGTTCTCTGTCCAAGGCTATATGTGTTATTGTTACTGCTGCTTTTTCTCCCCCAGGACAGTCTCCACTGCTGCTTTCTTTTTTCATCATTTCATTACACTTTCAATTTCCTACCTCTCTAGAGTTCTCTTTTTCTCACGACCCCCTTCTTAGTTTCAACACACACACACTCACACTCACTCACACACACACTCCATTTTAATGGAAGTTTTATATAAGAGTGAAATCCTGTGTTATTATCTCCCCGAGTTTGGCTTACTTGTTGTAATATAACGGTTTCCAGTTTCATCCATTTTCTTATGCGTACCATGATTTCGTTTTTCTCTCCAGTTGCATAAAGTTCCACTCTGGCTATGCACTGCATTATCTTTATCCGTTCATCTGTGGATGGGCATCTAAGCTGGTCTGGTTCAATGTCCTGGCTGCTGTGACCAGTGCAGTAGTGCACACAGATGCACAAGTCTCTGCCGTGTTGACTTAGAGCTTTCCAGCATTTGTTAAGAGGCTCTGTTCCTTTAAAACAAAACAAGACACACTGTACGCCAATCACTTTGTAGGTGCTATTTCATTTACGCTCACCTTTGTAGCTTGCAATGCTTTTCAGTTTCTGACTCTTGCATATCACTTTTCATCTCCAGTTTTTATTAGAAAACCCCCTCCCCTGCCATCTCCTGATTGTCCCTTCTGTATGTGGTTCACTCAGGTCAGGATTAGTGTATGTTCTTCATAGACTATCTGGGAAGGGTGTTCTTTTAGCTTCAGAGGGCTGGGTGTTTCTTATCCTTTATGGACCATCTCCCCAACTGAATTTTCTTTGGTATTGTATTTAATTTGTCTCATCAGTTGGGCATGCAGGTACATGCCTATGATCCCAGCTTTTGGGAGCTGAAGGCAGGAAGGTCTCAAGTTTGAAGTCATCCTGGGCTACATAGTAAGACCCTGTGTTTAAAAGACTCATAAGAGACACCACCTATGTGATCAACAACACATGGTTTGATTGCTTTAATTATTTTTTGTGTAGGTTTCCTAAATGCCTATTTATGTGTTTAGTATAAGGTAGTCACTCAATAAATTGATAGAATGAGTGAATTAATGTAACTGATATTTAATAACAGGTCACTACTGTTTTATAATTCCAGCTCCATCCGGTCACATTGTGGTTTGGGCCTCAGTTGCTGCTGTCTGCTTCCTCCTCTTCCTCCTCCTCTTCATCTGCCTCTATTGGCTTTGTGCCAAAAACAGTATGTCCCAGGAGTCAGTGTGTGTGGGGGTTAATCTGGGTGGGGTGTATGGGGCATGGTGGGTTCTAAGACTGATCTTTGTCTTTCTGTAGGGGCCAGTAATGGTGAGACCAGGAGGCAAGTGAAATATAAGAGGTGGGTAAATTTGGACTCTCCCAGTAAATACATCCTTGCACCTCCATAAGGTTTTTGTCTGAGTACTGGGGATTGAAGCCACGACCACTACATATTCTACAAGCACTCTATCATTGAGCTACACCTCCAGCTCCTAAAAGTTCTATTTATGTGTCATTTCTCAGGCACACTTTAATGTTTCCACTTCTTTTCACTCAGGGCCAGCCCAGCCATGGGCATGGAGGAAAAACATAAATGTAAGGAGCCTCGCTGGGGAAAGGGATGCTTGTGGGCATAGGATGCTTGTGGGCACAGGATGCTTGTGGGCTTAGGATGCTTGTGGGCACAGGATGCTTGTGGGCACAGGATGCTTGTGGGCTTAGGATGCTTGTGCTCTTAGGATGCTTGTGGGCACAGGATGCTTGTGGGCACAGGATGCTTGTGGGCTTAGGATGCTTGTGCTCTTAGGATGCTTGTGGGCTTAAGAGGCCTCCAGAGAAGAGCAGAAGAGGTGGGAGGGCCCCTTGCTGTGTGATGTTGCTGTCTTACCCTTGGGTTCTCTTGGTCATCTGTGAAATATAAAACACAAAATGGTATTGTTTAAGGGCTCCTGTGACACAGGCACACCTTCTCACCTTTCCTTCCAGACGGTGACTTGGAGGGCATTCCGCCTGATGACTGTCGGGAGGTGGACACACAGGTGAGCCCTCCCCACTGCCCTGCTCTCCTTTTCCTAATCCCACCTGGGGATTCTCTTCATAGTTTGTGTCTCACAATGGCAGGGGTCTGCAGCAGAAGACACACAGGAGGTGACTTATGCCCAGCTATGCCAAGAGGTCTTGACAGAGAACATGGATCCACTTCCCTTCAATACTGTTCAGGACACATCTACACAGACCTGTGTGTATGCCACCCTCACGTCATCCCAACAGGAGAGTCAGAGCTAGGTGTGCAGGTGTTTCTTCAGCAGAGGGTGGCTCCATGAATGATGCTTCTCATGGTTTTCAACTCAAGCCGTTAGCACAGAGTACCAACGGACTCAAGCATGGAGAAGCTTAACTGTGAAGGAACTCTGGAGCTCATAAACAGTGCTCAGCAAACTTCTGATTCCTTGTGATTTACTCACTCACTGGTGTACCTGTTCACTTAGTAAGATATGGTTTCCATCATCTAATGAAAGAAACAGTCTGGACTTTTGGTGATTAGTGTCACAGAACACCTCAACAGTGAGATCCTTAACCTTGGCTGTCAAATTGATGGGTTTTAGAATCACCTGGGAGACATACCTGTAAGTATGTCTTTTAGAACTGTTCCAGAGATGTTTACCTGAACTGGAAAGATGTTCCATATATCTGAATATAGGTGATATGACTTTATGGGCCAGGGTCTTAGATTGAATAGAAAGGAGAATGTAAGTGCAACATCGCCACTCACTGACTGATCTCTCTCTGCTCCCTGGCTAGGGATGCAGAATTACCAGCTGTGTCATGATCCTGCCACTATACTTAGAGGCACTTTAGTCCACTGTATCCTCACATCCATGATGGATTACACCTTCAAACTAAGTCAAAATAAACCTTTGGTAATAATTGCTCTCAATTGTCAACTTGAGGAGATATAGCTTCCTGGGAGACAGACCTCTTCACATGCATGTGAGTGATTATTTTGGTTAGGTTAACTGAGGGTGGATGACCTGCCCACTACATTTCCTGGTTTGGGATTCTGGGCTATATAAAGAAAGGAAATAGTCAATTGAACACAAGTATTTATCACTTTCTTCATCTTGATTGTAGATGCAATATGTTAGGTACTCCAGGCTCCTGCTGCCACGACGTCTTCACCACAATGGACTGTAACCTTGGACTCGCCCCCCTGAGTTGCTTTTTGTTAAGGTGTTTTTATCACCAAGACAGAATAAGTAACTAGGACACCCTCTCTTCTTCAACTCCATTTTATCACAGCCACCAGAAAAGTAACTAATAGAGGAGGTGAGGAGGAGGCAGTCACTCACTAGAGCATTTTCAATGAAACTTTGGGTATCCAGGGGGGTAAAAGCACTCAGGTTTACTTAAGGAGACCTACAGGCACCAGGGAGAAAGAATGATTAAAGAGAACTCTTGCCATCACTTGGCACAGTGAATAATACTGAAGGAAGCATGGGAGTTCAAGAATCTTTATGAGGTGGTGATATTATTTTATTTGTGCACATAGGAGAAGAGGTGATTTGGGTGACACAGTAGATAGGTCTTTTCAAACTTATTTAAGAACCGCCATACTGCTTTCCCCAGAGGCTGCATCAATCTATATTCCTGTCAACAGTGTACAAAGATTTCCTGTTCTTCACACCCTTGTCAACATCCTAATACGTGTGAGGTGATATCTCATGGTGGCTTTGGCTAGTATTTATAAGATGGTTAGTGGTACCAAACACCGCTCTGTATACTTGCTGGGAATTTTATATCTTCTTGAAGACAAATAAAATCAAGATTTTTGTCCATTTTATTTTTTTATTACTAAGCTTTTAGTTAGCATATAAAATAATCTGCTTTATTATGACATTTTTTACACATATATACCATTGTACTTTGTTCATACTCCCTCTCCATTATCCTCTTGTGTTTCCATGTCTACAACTGGTCCACTCTCTCACCACCAGTAACTCCGATGGAGTGCACTCACTACTTATGGTTATTATGTACAGCACAAGAAGGGGTTAACTAGTCTCAATGGGAGATCTCTGTAAGGGAGAAATACCAGTCATCACAGAAGAGGAAGCTGTGGCTGCTAGCTTTTGCCCATGCTGGTCAAATAATTTGTAAACACTCTTACTTGTGTAGTAATGAGGAGTTCGTGCGTTCCCGGCACAGGGCACCTTTGTTCTGTCCCACCTGGCTCCTGGTGCGTACCTGAAATAATTACACGGAAACGGTATTCATTGAAATACTGCCTGGCCCATTAGCTCTAGCCTCTTATTGGCTAACTCTCACATACTTGTTTAACCCATTTCTAATAATCTGTGTGTCGCCACTACTCGTGGCTTACCGGGAAAGATTCAGCGTCTGTGACCTGGGAGCTTCATGGTGGCGGCTCTCTCTGACTCTGTCCCCTTCCCAGCATTCTCTTCTCTTTATCCTGTCTATCTAAGTCCTGCCCTATCAGAAGGCCAAGGCAGAGTCTTTATTAACCAATAAAAGCAACCAAAATACAGAAGGACCCTCCTACACCAACTTGGACCAGAGGAAGGCTTTGCTATCCCT
>PVIU01023134.1:0-28003 GCA_004026605.1 Ondatra zibethicus | reverse complement strand
TACCAGTGTTTTTTAGTGATTACTGTATGCCAGATGTTATATTTAACATATTCTATGTATTCAATCACAATATATTGTTTATTTATATAGAATAAAGCCAGACTTAAGGCAAGTTAAGTTACTGCTGTAGATAATGGAAATAGTAAGTTGTTCAACCCCAGACAGCCTGGCCCAGCCTAGCTAGAAAGAATAAAAATGCAACAATATTTTAAAAACTTTAGAGAGAGGGAGCGAAGAAGAGGAGAGGAGAGGAGAGGAGAGGAGAGGAGAGGAGAGGGAGGGAGATTTATTGGTCAGAAAAGTTCTTGTGATATTTATATTAAATAAATTGTGAATAATAGAAAATATACTAGCATTGTTCAAACTGGAAAGTAAAACCTGACAAGTATATGCCTCAACATTTGTATTTGTGGATACTTGAGTAAGGAAGGGTAGGAATAGTTACATCCTAAAAGTAGCTATCATAGAAGGTTGAGAGACGTGATCAAGTCTTAGTTTTTATTGTGAGAGACTTGGCTTGCGTCAGTGTTAGCAGGTATAAGGGAAAGGCATTTGGGGGCCGGACTTGGCTTGCATCAGTGTTAGCAGGTATAAGGGAAAGGCAGTTGGGGGCTGGACTTGGCTTGTGTCAGTGTTAGCAGGAATAAGGGAAAGGCAGTTGGGGGCTGGACTTGGCTTGTGTCAGTGTTAGCAGGAATTAAAAGGGAAAGGCAGTTGGGGGATCTCATGCAGAAGAGCAGGTGAGATTAGCAGCTATTTGGGTGTGAGTAGGAGGCAAATGAAGAAGTCAAAGATGGCTCAAAATTTCCAGCCTGGGGGCCTGGGGACTGCAGCTACCATTTATGAATATTATGGGGAACAAGATGAATTCTTTTCATTGTTACCAGAGGAGAGACAATGAGTTCAAGTGTCAATCAAAGTAACAGTGCTTCTTGTCTTAAGTAATAATTGCTCCACAAGGAAAGCATTCCACATGGATCTTAAAACCTCAAATAAAGTACTGATTCGATTAAAGGGTGACTTTGTGGTATGTAAGTTAGATCTCAGTAAAGTTCTCTTGACTCTGCTGTATAATTGCCTTTCCTGTTAATTGTGGTGCCGGGAGCCAGATTGCTCATTTCTGTTCTCTCTTACTCGTGCAAGTTTTAAAATGAAAGAACATCCCTCTTAACCAGAAAAGAAATGAGAATCTTGAATAGTCTCAAACCTGGGAAGAAAGTAAGTTCTCCTGCTGTATAGAAGCTAGAGAACACTAAAAAACGTGGCCTGTGCATTTTAATTGCATTGCTCTTTGAAACATTCCGTCAGGCAGCCCTGCTGAAGTCTGTCGATCGATAAATACCATGCGCACTTTGATCCAAAGAAGGAAGCATTAGAATTGAGCCCCACTGAGAATTTGTTTCTTGCAAATGCTGTCAAAATGCTGGGAGAATTTATTTCTATATATTATATCATATTTTATGTTGGGTCTGAAATAGAATTATATAATCCATCAGTAGGAGATATTTGCATAAATGAATGAGTCAATACAGTCATCTGAATAAATCCTTTTAAATTTAAGTATAAGCCAGCTTCTTTTCACATCTTTTTCTATTCATCATTCATTGTATTCTTTACTTCACACTATTTCTATGTTAATTTTTCTTAAATGAATTATATAATCATTACATTATAGGCAATGTTTCTAATACTTAAATTGCTAACTAAACAGAGTTAAAATAGGACATTTATATTGCTGCCATTCTTTCATTTTTAATTTAAAAACTCATGAATTTTAAGCCTTCAGAGAACTGTTTGTGATGATTGATTTCATTAGATAATTCTCATAATTCATTTTAAACTACATGCAGTCTCCCATTGGAGAAATGAGACCAAAGGAAATAAACTTAGTATTTTGTATATTTCTTATTTTTCAGAAAATAAATACAGTTGGAAACAGTAATGCAGATGTCCCTTTGGCTGATCCCGGAATGTACCAGTTGGACATCACACTAAGAAGGGGTCAAAGTTTAGCTGCCCGTGACCGAGGAGGTAAACATTTCAGAACGGTGTCCCCTCAAAGCTTTTCTATGTGCTTGTTGCAGATTTCATTTTCTTTGTTAACTTTGGATTCTGAGACACACTTTCCTATGTGACGACTCCTCTGATGTGGAAGATACAGCTTCCACAATTCTGAGACACACTTTCCTATGTGACTCCTCTGACGTGGAAGATACAGCTTCCACAATTCTGACCCAGTTGGTGAGGTTTCCACAAAACTCTTACAATACTGATTTCTCAGTGCATGGTATCAGTGACAGGTGAGACATGCATTCATATATTATATTAAGGTATGGAGGTGAGCACACCTTCAAATAGGTGAGATATACTTATGTATAGGTGGGTGTACATTTATATAAGTGAGATATGCATGTGCACATGTGAGCACATATTTACAAAGGTGATGGATGCATAAACATGGATAAGGCATACATTTACACAGACATATCTTTGGATAGGCTGTTTAGGTGATCATACATTTACACTGATAAGGCGTACATTTACACAGACATATCATCTTTGGATAGGTGACAATGCGTGTACACAGTTGTGTCAGAAGCTGACTTTGGATAGAAAATGTTCTTTGTTACTTGGAGTCGTTCAGTTTAATCTGCTGAGATTGTGTTATCCAAGAATACCATCTCCTCAAAACTTGGATATTCTCAATCAGCAGCTGTCTGAACCTTGGTTGACTGCTTACTTCCAAGTGGAGTATACAGAAATTTGTAGGCAGTCTTAGGGAAAAGGCAGCCAGTACTTTTTAGTTCTCAGATCCCAAACGCTTGGGCGATCTCTTGACGAATTAGTATGAGGCACACAAAGAGCTTTCTAGACCTAGAGTAGACGCGGAATCACGGAAAGTAGACAGGCAGCAGCCTGCGGGAGTGTCCCGTACATGTTCTGCAAGAGTTAGTGGGAAGCTATACCAGACCATCTCTGGATACAGACAGCCTCCTGACCATGTGATGCATTTGCCTCTGCACCTCACTACAAAGGATGTCAAAGAAACAAGATTAGGGAAGCAAGTTATCATTTCTATCACTTGACTCTAAATGATGAATTATTTAATGCAATAATAAATTTTCATAACTAGAAACTTTAAACATGGATTCAGTTTTAAGCAAAAACTAATACATGCCATAATATTCTTAATGAATGAATAGTGAGAAAACTGTTAAATTTAAGTAGACAAAGGAAGCTTTTCAGAATCAAATGTCTGTTCTGG
The DNA here is from genome assembly GCA_004026605.1 of Ondatra zibethicus. NCBI lineage: Eukaryota > Metazoa > Chordata > Mammalia > Rodentia > Cricetidae > Ondatra > Ondatra zibethicus. Next base: position 24,738 of record PVIU01023134.1, on the reverse strand, counting down.
AAGCTAAAGAAAAATAGTTATTGAATCAGACCATCTCAGAATAAAGAAACAAATAAAGACAAATAACATGCAGTTAGCATCATTTAACAGAACGTTTTTATTATTCAGTGTGATCTCAAATTAAATTGACTCCTTTGATATAAAATACAACTAGACCAGGTAACAATATCAAACTTTTAATTCCAGGTCTGTTCCCAACATTGTTAAACACATATACAAATAGCTACTGATTGTAACGTTGTTTATAGTTATGTAATTATTGAAACAATATAAATACCCAAAGATAGGTGAATAGTTAAAAAAAAGACTCTAGATCATCCATGCAAGAGCATAGCCTGTAATTGTAAGAAAAATGGCAGGGGGTGGGGAGTAGAGTAAGGAAAATGTCTAGAAGTTAATGTGGAAAAATTGACAAGATAAAGTCGTTAGGTTCATGTAACCAAAGTTCAAAAGGGCATCAGTAGAAAAAAAATTTTCTTGTAAGAAATGAATAGCTATAATAAATCAGTCAGTCTGCTAATTTCTGCAAAAGAATACACAGAGAGAAAGTTAGACCCTAATGAGATTGGTAGCAGTGTGACTAGAGGTGAGAACAGGTGCCGAGAATGGGTGAGAGCAAATAGCACAGTGACAGTAACACTTCTCCAAGTGAATTCTTCTTCCAGTGTAGTTCTTCCTAGACCGTATGCCATAAAAATCAACACAGAGAACGATGCAGAAATATTACACGTTAGAGCATGACTGCCAATTTTTAAAGTACTTAATAAGTACGCTAAGAGCTAGCAAGCAAACAAGTAAATATACTGCAGATTCTGAGACCCAAATTTATTACTGTTGAAAAAATGATGTATAAGTTTATAACAGGGATAATCTAGACTAAGTACTTAGATGTCACAGATATCAGTTTGAACTGTTATGTGTGTTTATTGAGATAGAAATACAAATGGATAAATATGTGTGCTCTGAACCTGTCTACATGGGGCTAGAAACAGTGACAGATGTATTAACATAGTAATTAAGACACCAAGGGTCCAAATCTTGGTTATCCTACTGAAAATGATCAGGATTTTTGAGAAATTATTGATTACAGAGCTGGGTAGGGAAAATACAAGATGAGTTGGGACATTTTGCATGACAAAAAGTAAAGAAGTACTCAAAAAATTGCTAGCAGAGAGTCAAAACACAGGAGCCACTTCAAAGAAGCATATTGACTACAGTTAAGACAATCAACAAGAGTGTTAAGATGGGGATAATGTATGGACATAAGATGAAGCAGTTATCTACCTCCATGGTAAACCAACGACTGAGTGAGTGGGTAGGAAGGAGAGGAAGATAGCTTTCCTTGGGTACAAAAGCTACCATTTAAGGACACCACGGTCATAATGATCCCAGGCAGAAATTATGCTAAAGTTGTATATGAAAATTATGATATGAAGCAGAGTATTTGGAACATTTCAGGGTATAGCTGAGGAAGCGACTTTCCTGGCCAAGTTGCAGTTTGCAGGCAGTCACCAGTGGCAGTCACCAGTGGCAGTCACCAGTGGCAGTCACCAGTAAGACATACAGGCAGTGCTTGCTTCAGATGCCGTGCGCTAAGAAATGTACACCAGGAGTGTGGGCAATTGTGTTGAGGCTCAACATACTTATAAATATATAATCTTGGCAAACTATGTCATCATAGGATGTCATTTTCTTGAGCATAGGAGTCTTTGTTCTACCCTTAAGACACTGTGTCATCTTTCTCCTATCCCTCTTTTTAGAATTATTCATGTATATGCATTGTACAGAATGATGGATTTCATTATTAGATTTTCAAACATGTATCATGTGTGCTAGCATTCATCCCATTACCCTGTCTTGAGCAGCCTATAAAATATACTAAACTCATGTCTAAATCCAGAGTCTCTTGTCCCACATACCCTACTTCACCACAGCTTCCAGTCTGGATTTCACGTGGACACAGCACTGTTTTTCTGATAGTAGCAAATTATTCTCAGATAGAAGCATGGAACAGCTTTCAGGACAACGAGAGGGCTATGTATTTAAGGAAATATTACTTAGCAGGTAAGAACATACTGTGTACTTAAAATGTTGATTTCAACCTAACCCAGCCAGTTTTGCTCTTGGAAATTGTTTTAAGTGTGTGTGTGTGTATGTGTGTGTGTGTGTGTGTGTGTGTGTGTGCGTGTGCGTGTGCGTGTGTGTGTGTGTGCGTGCGTGTGCGTGTGTGCGTGCATACGTGTGTGTGTCTGAAAGTTCATGCAGGGGGTTATGGACTTGGAAAGAGTCCCTGGAGCTGGAACTAGGCAGCGTAGAGGCCTGATGTGAGTGCTGGGGACTGAACTGTGGTTCTCTTTGAAGGCAGCACTTCTCATAACTGTTGTCCTATTTGCCACCTGTTGTTGTGATAAAGACCGTGACCAAAAGCAATTTGGAGAGGAAAGGATTTATTTGATTATATGACTCAATCCAACCCACCACTGGGAAAAACCAAGCAGGAACTGAATCGGAGACCATGGAGGAATGCTCCTTACTGACTGACTTTCCAAGGTTTGCTCAGCCTGCTTTCTTACAGCCTAGCATCCCCTGATGCACGAGCATCCTCTGAATAGGTGGCACTGCCACGCAAAGGGTAACTAAGAAAATGACCTATAGATTTGCATGCATCTTAATTGAAATTCTCTCTTCTCAGATGACCCTAAATTGTGTCAAGTTGATAAAAAAAAATCTAACAAATCATTTTCAACAGCAGAGCCATCTCTCCTGCCCCAATAATAAGATTTTTTTGTTTGTTTTGTTTTGTTTTAGGTAAAAGAAAAACCTGAGTTAAGTTTGTGATTAGCTGTCTTGAAAAACAGAAAATTTGACATTTGACTAGGTAGTGTCAGATTATGTTAGATTTGTAAGATATTTCAACTAACTGGTAGGACAACTAAATGGAATTGGAGAATTTAAGTCAAAAGGCAACTAGAAAGCACTGGGGTTATGTAGGAATATGACTTTGATTAAGGACTTGAGTTTGAATTTTTTAAAGATGTATTTGGATTATTTGCTTGCATGTATGTGTACCACATATCTGTAGTGACCGGAAAGGCCAAATGAGGGCATCGGATCCCCATGGAATTGGAGTACACACTATTGTTAACTGTCATACTGGTGTCGGGAATTGAATCCTGGAAGAGAAGTCAGTGCTTGTAACCACTGCACCATCTCTCTAGTCCCTTGAACTTGCATTTTAACTGAAAACAGAGAAGGAAAAGAATAGATGATAGAAGGGTTAGAGGAATGCCCACCATGACTTGGGATTTGAAAGATGGAGCTGAGAAAATGGGAAAAAAAGAAAGGAAGAAAGCAGAACAAGGTGACTTCTTATGACATTTCTCCCTTTTCCCAAGTTTTCTTATCTCTTCCTTAGACTGTGTGAACTATGGAGAGTATTAGAATCTTGAGAGTCCTACACACCTATGTGGAGAGCTGAGTTGCATGTTTTATTAGCTGTGTAGTTTTGAACGAGATGTGCAGCCTTTCTCCTCTAAGGACAAGATTCAGGTTTAGTGAGCAGAATACAGGCTAATCTCATGTAAATAATGTAGTGTCTTTCATCCATGCATGGACAGCTTTCAAGTAATATTTCAAGCATGCTAATACTAAAAGTATTTATTGTTCATTAAAATTCAGTTATCACTTTATCTTGAAGTCCCTCCCATTCAACTTTCAGAAAGACACCATTTATATTTCAATTAAGTTGGACTTTTCAGGAGATAAACCTTTAGGCTGAAACATCCATACTCTTATCTACCACAGTTTGACTGTGATTGTGCTAAGCAGGCTGCTGTACTATGTGTAAATTAAGAGGAACTGGAATAGGTGTGTCTGGTAATAGCAATTCCCTTCTCTTTCATTTCCTGCACTTTAGACCATGGAGTATGTACTGGTTTCCTAGAAGCTGTAATAGATAGTCACACATAAGGCCAGAAAGACAGAAATGCATTAGCTCAGGGTTTTTGGAGCCAAGAATTTAAAAACCATGGTATAGCAAGGCACACTCTCTTTGGGTGTTCTAAGAAATAACTGCAGTTTTCAGCTTGCTTCTTCTGTGGCCCCAAGTAGTCCTTGGTTTGCAGGGACATCCCCCAATCTCTGACTCCATCCTTACATGGTTTTCCTTGCTGTGCCATCACCTACCATGTCTATTTTCCCCTTTCTCTTAGAAGGTTAAAATCCTCAGATTCACTCTAACTCCAGGATGACCTCCTTGCTAGGCCTGAGCTCAGTTAGACTTTCTAGCACCATATTTCCGAGTGAGGTCATGGCAGAAGCACTAGGATCTACACATGTGTTATGGGAAAATCCAGGTTAACTTAATACAGTAGTGTCTCTCAACATGTGGGTCTTGATCCCTTTGAGGAATCCAACGACCTTTCACAGGGATTGAATGTCAAATATCCTGAATATCAGATATTTACATTGTGATTCATAACAGTAGCAAAATTATAATTATGAAGTAGCAACAAAATAATCTTATGGTTAGGGGTTACCACAACATGAGGAACGGGCATTAGTGTATCCCAGCATTAGAAAGGTATTTCTTCTCAATGTACATTAGGAAGAAATTTAAATAAACAAAACAGAGTTGTTTATTTATTTGTAACATTTTCGTAAGTTCCCGCATTGTTTTGCGGGTCTGGAGTTCTCTGTCAGGACACCTGAAGCTGCTTGATTCTGCCCTTTGTCTTATACCTGTGCTAAACAAAATTTCCAAGCCTACGGAAAGCCATGTTCTCAGGGTGGAGCAAGAAAAATAGAAACCTGATATATGGATATGGAAGTTAACCATCTATTAACCTTCAGAAGCAAACAAGATCATCAGGCAAAAGTTGGAAGCACGGGGGCGGGGATAGAGGTGGGGGTAGGGAGAGTGAGGGAAGGGGAGAGGGAGAAGGAGAAAGGAGAAGGGAAGGACTGGGGAGAGCTTGGGGGAATGGAAGGGTGGAGATGGAGGAAAGGTGGATATTGGAGAAGGGAATAAGATATCTACATTAAGGGAGTCATTTTAGGACTGGCAAGATACTTGGCCCTGGAGGGGATCCCAGGTGTCCACGGAGATGTCCCCAGCTACGTATTTGGGCAGCAGAGGAGAGGGTGCCTGAACTAGCCTTGTCCCAGAGTCACATTGATGAATATCTTGATCACCACCATAGAAATTTTGTTCAATGGATGGAGATAGAGACAGAGACCCACATTCACAGCAGAGCAATGGACTGAGCTCCCAAGGTCCAGTCGAAGGGTAGAAGGTGAGAGAAGAGGAGCAAGGAAGTTAGGACCGGGAGAGGCTGGTCCACCCACTGAGACAGTGTGCCTGATCTAATGGGAGCTCACCAAATCCAGCTGGACTGGGACTGAACTAGCATATGATCAAACCGGACTCTCTGAATGTGGCTGCCAATGGGGGCAGACTGAGAAGCCATCAACAATGACACTGGGACTTATCTCTTCTGCATGTATTATCTTTTTGGGAACCTAGTCTATTTGGATGCACACCTTCCTAGGCAGGGATGGAGGGGGGAGGGCCTTGGACTTCCCACAGGGCAGGGCACCATGCCATCTTTTAAGGAAACAGGGGGAGGGAGAAGGGGTGGGGGGGACTGGGAGGGGACTGGGAGAAGGGGAGGAAATGTAAATATTTTATTTTATTTTATTTTTGAATGAAAAAAATAAAAGAATATGGGAAAAAAATAATCACTAATTGAGAAACTGCACCAGATCCAACACTGGCAGATGTAAGAAGAGTTGAGATCTCTTTGTCCCCCATAAAAGAAATTCAACAAAATAAGACTAAAACATTCAGTATTGTAATTAAAATCAAGTACTTTTCCAAGTTAGAAGGCCAGTCAACAGATTCAACACTAGAATTTATCTATGACAGTTCTTAAAGAGAGGATCGTTTGAGTGGGCAAGGTGTGGATCTATCCCTTACTGGACATCAGGCATAAAGCAAGATGCTTGAAACTTCTAAGTTTCTTTGACTCCCAAGAGGCCCGGCTGTAAGGGTACCACTGTCATAGCACATACCTTCACAGTTTGGCCTCCAGACTCCTGCTTGGTTTTGAAGCTTGGGAATTGTCCTCATGACAGAATGGCTACATCTCACCTGGAGATGTTTGTGTTTCGTAACTATTGACTGGAATAATTACTAACAGTACTCTATTTTACTATCAAAACAATTCAAATTTCATAGGTAATGATCATGTACTAATGCTTTCTAAAACAGATCTTAATCTCACTAAAATTCATCAGAAAATTAAGCATCATAGGGTTGGGAATATAGCTAAGTGGAAAAGCATGTGCTTTGCAGGCATGAGGTTTTGGAGTTTAATCACTAACACCGAAGGGGATAACGCATTGTATAGATTCTTCTTTCTATGTCAACAGAGCAGGTTCCTTTGGGTGCATTTCCCTGGTATCCTTAGAATTCACCTATAAAGAGCTATGCTGATCAAGAAAAGACATGCCATGTTGTGTTTTGGGCCAAGATAATGATTTAAATGTATTGCGAGTCAACTTTCTTTTAAAGTTTCTTACAAGTGGTGAGAATCAGATATAAGTGCACTTTATCTGTTAGAGTAATGATAATTTACATACACGTTGATGTTGTTCCTTTAAGCTGGGACTGACCATTGCAAAAATTTTAAGAATGACCTTGTCTTTTTAAATATTTCACTTGTACATTTTTATGCAGTAATCACGATAATCAATATATTTATACAATGTGTGATAAATAAGTCAAGATAATAATTTCCACCTCTTTTGATAATCACCTTCTGTGTGGGGAATTTAATATTCTTGCCATTTTGAAATAAATCATAGGTTGTTTTAACTAGTAATAGGGGCAAGGGTATATCCTCCATTCTGTCTCTGGTCCCTCTTGTTCTTGTTCCTCCTATCCTTTGTCTGTCCCAGTGTTTAGCTACCACAACGGCATTCCATTTATGTTTCTATAAGCTAACTTAGTGGTATTCACAAGTAAGAACATGGCCAGGCTGTTTAACTTAACCAAATAACCTTCGGTCCCATTTATGTTGCTGCAAATGACAGGATTTCTTTGTCTGTGATCTTACTTCATATATGTATGTGTGTGTGCATATATGCAAACGATATGGATAATGTTTCTGAAAATGCATATTATTATGATTAGAACATACAGCTATGGTTTGGATAAGTACACCCAGAAGACTCATGTATGTTGTTTTATTGTTGTTATTTACTGGAAGACTTTTATTTGTTTTTAAAGTTGTTTTTGAGATATGTCCTACTATGTAGTACTGCCAGTACAGCCAGTAGGCTGACTTTGAAATCAAAATCTTTCTTTAGCCTTCTGATTGCTGGGGATATAAGCCTGTGCTACTACGCTCAACTAGGGTGCTTATGTTCCATGCTTGGAACCCCAGTGTAAGGTTCAGAGGGGAGCAATTGCCATGTGATTGGGTCATGAGAACTGTGATTTAATCAATTGATTAAACTGATGGAATCACAGTTTGATGTTCTGGGAAGCAGTAGAAACTTTCAGAGTTGCAGGAACTTGGTTACTGGGGCATTTTATAGTGTGTACTCTCGATTGTCCTGGCCCAGCATGAGGTATCAATTGTGTTGGGCACACTTTTTACTTTCTCTGTGTTATATGGGCATGTTATAGCATGAGGTATCAATTGTGCTGGGCACACTTCTTACTTTCTCTGTGTTACGTGGGCATGTTATAGCATGAGGTATCAATTGTGCTGGGCACACTTCTTACTTTTTTTTCTCCTGATGACCTTGAAGTATAAGCCTCTTTGCTCTCCTGCCTGTTTCCACACCATGGTTCTTTCCTCACCCACAGTCCTGGTAGCTACCACATGCAGTGACTGTGAACACGCCTCTGCAAGAATGAGCCAAAGCAGCCCTTCCAACAGCAAGCTGCTTTGTGGGTGTTTATCCACAGTAGTCATGGTTCACTCCTAGACATCTAGTCTATTCTTTTTTAATGCTTTATTTTTTATAGATAGAAAATATACTACCTGGTATACATAAAGACCCCTTGGCTGCATATTAGTAAAACTGGCCATATAGTTGCTAAACCATAAGAATTTAATAAATGACTTGATGTTTGCCCTGTCATCCCAGGAGCATTTTGCCCTGGTTTCATAATTATTTAATCTGAGCCATAGAAAAGGGTCCAGTGTCTCTTCCTCAGGCTTCTCTTACAGCACCATGTGTGGAGTTAATTCATTTCTTTAGGGTCTAACATAAGGTGAAATCTTTGTTGAATGGAAGTCTGTCTGGGACTCCTTCAGCTGTAGAGCAGGCGTTTACCAGCTCCCAGAAGAGACTGGGACTATTTCTACACATGAAGTATAGCCTAACTACCTGACTAGATGGGCACCTACTAAGCCTTCTTTCTTCCTTTGCTGTACAAAGTTGCTTTCTTAATTATAACTAAGTGAAAGGGAAGATCAATTTTTATGCCAAATTTTGTTGACATCCTGCAAATACCTCCATTTTCATGAATTGTGAAAGACTAAGGGAAAGTGCCATGTGAAATGTTGGACTGTTTGTAAGTAATCGATATCTACCATATATCCATCATTCTACTGCCTAGCCTTTGCCAATAATGTATTTGTGAAACAATATTTGATTGAACATTGACTTGTTTGAATAAGTATAATTTAATTTAGCTGTTGTTAAGAAAGGGTACTTTAAAGCTTCCTTCATTTGAAAAGCACATCATGGAGTTCTCTGTAGCAGACATCTTCGTTGAGTTTGCCTGGGCACAGCAGCTTGTGGGTGGCTTTCCATCTTAAGAGGTGTGCTTCTTCTTGGTGGAAACATAGGTTTTGGTGTATCTTGTCTGTGAAGAAATGCTCTCAGGAATTAACTCTATATTGCCTAAAATTGGGTAAAAGAAAGTATACATAAAATATTCTTTCCATAAAAACTTGAAGGTCAGTTGGCACAGCATCCCAAATAAGAATAAATTTGCAGTTTTGATCTAGATATGTGATGTATCCAAACCTAAGTAATACATGTTATGGTATAAGTAAAATTCTGTGGTTCCCCAAGGGGTGCAGCTATAGGCCATGAGGGCCAGTGGCCCCAAGACCACGGCAGGCCACAAAGGCAGCTGATCCCAGGCAGGGAGCTGTGCGGCAGGTGACAGACAGAGACCTATTAGGCACGCCATGCAGAGTAACGTTGGATATTTATTTAGTGGATTGTGGAGGGGTAAAGGAAAAGGGGAGAAGGGGAGATTGGGGAAGAGCAGAGAGACAGAGAGAGAGAAACAAAGAGGGGGAAGGGGAGAAGTGGGGAGAAGAGAGAGAGGCAGAAGCTGCCTCTTCAGGAGAGAGACAGAAAAGGAAGAGAGCTCAAGCAAAAGGAGGAGCAGGGGAGGGAGTGGACAAGGCTTGCCTCTTAAAGGGACAGGAGAGACTATTACAATATTATAGATCTATTAATTAAGATTATTTAAAGAGAAGGCATTGATTCTAGTTGGTACTAATTTAATCTAAATTCAGAGAGAGAATAGAGCCAAAAGAAGCATATCAGCTTTATTATATGCTTTCAAATAAGCAATAACCATGCCCATAATATCTGAAACAACTTGAGTTAGATGTCTCTTGACAGCTTCACACAGTGGTCTCTGTAGGCCTCCATTCAGGGACACACTGACACACGTCTGCCTCTGCAGCTTTTTGTAGGCAGTGAGGCAAATACCATAGCCCTTTTCTTCTACCCTCAATTCTAAAGCCAGAAGACATGGCCGAAACTGCTCTGCTACTTGCCAGGGCTGGAACATGGCTCCCTCATTCAACTACACCTTCACCAGCTTTCTGTATTTGACTGTTACCTTTACTGCCTAAACTAGGCTGTCCTTGAATTTGCTCTGTGGGAGAGGTTGGCTTCAAACTCAACACTCCACAAGTCTCGGCCTTCTGGGTGCTAGGATTAACAGCCTGTGTTACCACACCCAGGTTTAAATTTGCGTTTAGTTCCTTTCCAAAGGTCAGAAGGTCAGCTGGGCGGGTCTTGCCCTGAGGTCACCACTCCCATTATTTCACTTCTTGATCTGTTTGTCTCTTGAGTGTAGGCTCAGCTCCATTCTACTTCCTTTCTTCCTCAGGCTTAGATTTTGTAACTTACCCTGTGCAGCTCAGCTTGCTCCTTTTCATTATAAATTTTCATTAGTGTTACCACTAATAACCACAGGACAGAGTCTATATATACTAGGCTATTTTGAGATTTCCTCTGCCAACAGAATTAATCCAAACTCTTCATTTTAGCCTCGGTCAGACTCTTCAGACAGAGACAAAAAGCAGTCACTTTCTTTACCAAAATATCATAAGACCAGTCCCTAGACCACATACTAACCTTCTTCTTCTCTGAAACCTCATGATTTGATTGGTCCTGAGATTAATAGGTGCATATAAATTTAGAATAGGCAGTTAGGTGCACACACACACAACACACACACACACACACACATGCACACACAAAGAAAAAAGTGTCTAAAAGGGAATAGTAGCGTTGAATTAATTAGTATCTAGGTTACTAAGATAAGGCGAAGAACAAAAGATATGCTAATAGTCTGTCCTTGAGAAACCCTTCTGTTTTAAGACTATAGAGCCAGATTAAAAGTTATTATTATAAATAATCAATAAAAATAATTATGAAATATCCTTTAGGTTCATATAAGCACTCTAAATATTTCTGATTATTTCTACTAATAAAAATATTTGGAAAACCTAAATTATTTACTTAAATTGGCTTAATTTAACATCCAAATGTTTTCTCTTTGGTTACATCACTGAGTGGGATAAAATGCTGAGGTAACAGTTTATGTAAATCATAATTTTTAATAGAAAACCTAATTTGGGGTGAGTGGAGATAACCCTGAATGAATGTGTTGTGAGCAGCTTTAGTACTGAATAAACACCCCACGTCTTTGCAGTTTGGCTTGTCTGAGAGTGACCCAGCTAAAGTTTTGCTTACTTGGGGAGGGATAGCTAAAATTACCTGGTGCGAGTGAGAAGGAGACATTGAATGCCAACAAACCCGCTTAGGAGTTTATTAGAGGAGAGTGTGCACAGGCCTGGAAATCGAGGTGCAGAGAGAGAAAAAAATGGCGGGTCCAGCTTTTAAAGGCTGCCCCGCACATGCGCACAGGGGGTTGAGGTGACTACGTCACACTGATGACGTAGATGACGGGTGACTCACGCATGCGCGCAAGGGTTTAGCTGAGTCATACGTGGATGTAACCACGCATGCGCACACGTGGGTCACGCGGGGCCTTTTGTGCCCGAGGGCCTGACCCCACGTGCAGCCTTATCTATGGCTGAATAATTACAATAGCTACTGTATCTGGTCAGTTTCAGAGACTTCTGAGGCTACTTTGAGTTGTTTACCTTCTTGCTTAAAGAACTTCCCTTCAGGATAGTCTTTCAATCTTACAGAACACTGTTATATAGCAACAGGACAAAATGACAAAGTCTACATGGAGCAAACAATGTAGCCACTGTAAGGCTTCATCTCTCACAGAGTGCAGAGATACGCCCAGGTAATCATCACATCAGAGAACCCCGAAGATAACAGCTTCCTAGCATATGTTGCTTGGCAATGTTGTTGACATATTGCCTTATTAGTTTTCCAGGAAAATAGAGAGTGAACCAAATGCCATGCTTTCTTTAAACAAGAGAACATGATTCCCCAATGCTAGGGTGAGTGCTGAGAAAATACAGAAAATAGGAAACCTTTCTAAATCACGTCTATTGCAGTTCTCCCATCTTCTGTGCCACTGGAAGAAATCTCAAGGTGAAAAGAGAGCCTGTGGTGCCTGTGGCATCTGTTCAAGAAGCCCCAGGGTTGGTCTATAAAAAAATGCCATCCTGTTTCATTATTTCAATTTTATGGGCAGACCTTGGGTAAGAACAAAATCCACTGAATTTTCAGCCCAAACACAACTATTCAGAAAGAAGACAGAGCATCAGCCTAGTCTGTGTAAACACCACAGTACCAACACTGTAAGAGCTGGTATATGTGCAAAGCAGTGATAGTCCAACAGTTTCAGGTGACCAGGCTATCACGTGAACTGTTGTTTTATTTAAAATGGTTGACCTTGACCAAAGAATGCTCAAGACCAGTATCATCTGGACCAGGAGAGCCTCTGGCCATGTGAGGGACTGTCTTGGTTAGGTATCTTCTGGACCAGGACAGCCTCTGGCCATGCCTAGGGTAACTACCTTGGTTAGGTTACTTGAAGCACCTATATCTCCCTGAGCTGACCTAGGGAGAGTGTACCTTTCTCTCTTGATTCTTGTACAATGAGAAATCACATTCAATCTTCTTTGATTTTTGAAGTATATTTTACTCATTTAATTGGATGTTTTTACAAAATACATATAAGATAAAATATTTTATAAAATAGCCCACTTCGGAGCTGTCTGAGGAAAGTTGTCCCCACACAGCGATGATTTTCAGTGCAGCTGCAACATCAGAATCATTTCAGAACTCGCAAATTCCCGCTTTCCTGGCCCACGAATCACACTATCTGAAAATTTCCCCTTTCCTGGCCCATGGATCACACTATCTGGAATTTCCCCCTTTCCCAGCCCAGGAATCACACTATCTGGAAATTCCCCCTTTTCTGGCCCAAGGATCACACTATCTGGAAATTCTCCCTTCCCCCGGCCCCATGGATCACACTATCTGGAAAGAAAGCCCATTCACCTGTACTTTAAAAGCCCTTTGGCTGATTCTGATATAGTTTAAAGTTTGAGAATCATTACTGAATAAAATTTCCTAAGAACCACATACATATTCCCACACATCAGCACCATACTGTAAGTAACTATTTGCAGCCACATATGGACAATCAGAGAGCCACTGGGCCCATCGCCATCTACAGTTTTAACTGGTACGTAAATGCAACTATGGAAATAAAGGACAGGTGGAAAATGTCCTAGACTGAAACCTCAGTGGCAGCCAGAAGACCCCAGGGAGAGATTACTTGCTCCCCGAGGCTTGCTCTCCGGCTCACTGTTCAGTAAGGCAGTGATCAGCTACATGGTTGCTCCACAAATATAGCACAATCCCCAGGATTCCTCAGGTCTTGGATTCTCTGCATGTGTATAGTCAGGCTGCATTCCCCTGAATACTGAATTATTCCTCCAACTCTAATCCACTGCCAAGACCTAAAATCAAATGACAAGACACAGCATAAAACATGATGTCCTTTCAGATGTCCACTAGGCTGGAATAACAGTTTCCAACTCAAGAACTTCATTTGGAGTGGCTTTGAAAACTGGTGGCTCACATTTTTAAATTACATGTATATCTGTATGTTTGGATGCACACATGAGTGTTGGGAACTGAATTCAATAATGCAAGACCAGCTAGCATTCTTAGTCACCGAGTTATTTCTCTAGCCCAAGCTACCTGTTTTCTAAATGGAAGGAAAAAAAAATAAAATGAAAGGAATCTTGACTGTTCTTATGTAGCTTCACTAGCTAGGAGCCAAACCTCATTTGCTCAGCTTTGGTATCCCTGTAAAACACACAACCTCTGAGGTTCCTGCAAGAATTATGGAGGAAAATAGGTTAGTTATACGCACATGTCAGAAATAGATCATAGTCCTTTTGTGCAAATTAAAGGGTCCCTGAAGATCAGATGAAAATTTCAATCCCAAGAACATTTTATTGATAATATTAATATCTAAATTTCCTTTTTTTCCTAAATGCAAGTGTGGGCTTGGCTTCCAGATCAAAGAACAAACATTACTGCTTGGGTGTCTACCTGGCAGGCCTATTCTTTCCTCCCCTGATGGAGATACAGTGAGTGCTATGTCAGCTCCACTTAGAGAGATCCATGCTGCAGGGGAGGGGCCGCAGCTGCACCCTTTGGTGTGTCAGTGGCCAGTGGGGCACAGCAGCCATTTCTCCTCTATTGAGAAAGGCAGAGAGACTTTGTCTTCCTAATGCGTGCAAATTGTATCTTCAGGACAGAGAAAAAGTTCCTAGATCTTCATTACCCTTCAGAAATACAGTTGTAGCTCCGGGCTCTCAGAGAGAAACTGGTTGAACGAAGTGGGTGTCCTCAGCCTCTAGAGCCCACAATGCACACTCTGTCCTCCATTACTGCTGAGCATGGATTCTGCACATTGGCAGTGTGTAACAATAGTGTAGAACTGTAGTAGAAGTGAAAGTCTCTTTATAGTTGAAGAATGACCAATTTGCTCTCCATAAACATCTCTAAAATGTTCAGAATTCTGAATAGTTTTATAGCAAAGTGTACTCAGAGACAATAACTACAAAATTGTGCATTTGATTTTTCTAAAGATCTTGTGCACTTAGAACTTACCTCTTATTGAATAAAGTTAGCAGAAAAGAACTACAATGGAAAAGAAGAATGAGCACAGCTTCACTTTTCCTTATTAAAGAAAGTCTGTGAGCATAATTATAGAAGTGAAATAAATGGCTTTCTCAAGAGTTACTGAGAATTCTAAAATGTCAGTTGCTTTTAATAATCCTATATTACTGTCACAGAAGAACAAACTCAGTATTTTTTAAGCCCTAGATACATCCCTGCCATAGGAATTGGAGTTTCTTTGTAGACAATTCTAGGAAGCCGCGGTAAGGGCAAGGGGGAGACAAGGGAGGGAAAGGGATGCTGCAGGGTGGGTGAAGACACAGGTGCCCTGGTGCTTCAGCAGTGGAATGGAATGCCTAGGCCTGTGGCCATGCTGTACAAGAGCATGGCTCTTCAGCAGGGTCCGTTTCCTAGCTAAGTGCTGCTGCCTGGGTTGTGCTGCCATGGCCTGGCCCAGGCACAGCCAACCAAGTTCTGCCTACAGAAAGTTGACAGCATGCCAGACAGACATGGGTGCAGAAAGCTGATGGTGGCTAGGGAAATGTGAACTCAGGTGTATTCCTGGACACCTACAAGTCTGCCTCTGCATGGGTTTGTCATAGGAAGAACAAGTCGCCAAGAAACTAAATCCCATCTGCAAACTGGAGGTCTCAAAGACATGCCCCCCATCCAGGCTTGTTCAGGGATTAAGTGGGACCCTGCATGTGAAGTCTTGTGCACAGTGAGCCCTTTTATCAGACTCTGGCCATCAGCATTGTTCTTCTTAACATGGAGGTAACTAAACATGATTGACCAAAAAATTGATGAGTATGTCAACATGGCAGCTGAAGGGTCTTTCACTTCCAACTGTTTCTTAGTGTGTGTTCTGTAGTCTAGTGTATATTTTCTATTCTAGTGTGTATTTTCTATTCTAGACTATATTTTACAGTCTAGGTGTATTTTATATTCTTTGTATCTATTTTTCTATTCTAATGCGTTCTTTCGCTTTTATGGATGTCTCTGCTGTGTGCTCCTTTGGCATATCATCTTTATACCCCCTAATAACTGACTGATGCTGTCGACAGCCTTCTCACTATGTCTACTGACTCCAGTGCACCAGCCCATCTTCTTTGCAGTGAAAGAAAAGTAGGATGTTGGGAACTGGAAAAAAACAAGTGTTTTTCTGATTTTGAAGATAATACCTATAGTTTTTCATCTGACTGTTTAAAGCACAAAGCTCCGATTTTCTTTAAGTTGCATGTTGATCCTCTGTTAGTCATTTCAAAACCACTGTTTAATCCATTTTACATCCCTGAAAAGAGATCACTGCCAGGTCCAAAGCCTGCAGGAACTATCAGGCGAGGCCAGACAATCAGTACTCAGGGTATTTTAAATGATGGGAGTTGCCTTCTTTTTCCGCTCTCACTGTCACTATCTTGGTCCAATAATATTGATAAACACAAATATTCTTTGTTGTTTTGAGTGATAGACACTATAGCAGAAGTCGGTGGGTTCTGCCTTTTAGTCAGTCATGGGTACCAAAAGTCAATAGAGTGAAAAGACAGCATTTCAGATGGCCTGCTTCTTTAATGTAGGTTATCAGTTATGCAGAAAAAGAAGAATATTAAGAATATTTAATTTTTCACAAGAAAATAAGGAATTGTTTTAAAATTTATAAATAAGGGCAGAATATTTTAGGTTCATTATGGCTCCAGAGTACACAGTATAACCTTTCAGATTTTAAATGCATGAGACTTTTCTTTCTATTCTTTTGATAGGTAATTGGGTATTAGATGTCAGAGCCCCAGGAAGAAACAGCTCTGCACATTTTTATTAAGTTCAGTGTAATTGAAGGAAATGTGGTGGAAAGTGTTCTGAGAATTGCCTGTGGAAAGCCCTGGCCAAACCAATGGAATTCTGTGATTATCTGGCCTGAGCGTCTGCCTGGAGACCTTACATTGATGTCTAGGAGATAGAATGTAATAAATCACTCAAATAAAACTGTATTTAGGACTTGTGGTGCAGCAACAATTCTAAAAAGACTCCTAATGACCCAAGTCTTCATATACTCAGCCCTCAGAGAAGACAATCTGTCAATTGTGGGATGTCAGCCCGTAGCTCTGCTTCTTTTTTGCATGTAATAAATGTCCCCAAAGTCAATCAAAAGGGAGGTAGCCTTCAGTAGGCCTTATTTAATCAGGTGAACCCTTTAAAGGGACCCACAACTTCAGCAACACATCTAGATAGGAGCTAAGAAAATGTCATTCGAATCTAGTGTTAAAAACATTTTTATAATAAAAAATCTGGGGACACAAAGCCTATGTTGTTTCCATTCAGTTGCATTGGCCATGAGCACAGCCAGCACAGAGACACTTCATAGACAGCGTGAGGCAGAGGAGGAGCAGTTAGCGCTCTTGGATTATTTGGGGCTATAAGCCTGACACTCTAGCAAGTGAGCTAGAGATGGAGTCTGCAGTTATGTTTAGCTCTTGCTTAGGGATGCAAAAACACCTTTCTTGTCTCCGCTGTTTACTGGCTAACATTCCCATCTCTCCTTCACCCTTTAGTCCTTGTTATTACATTTAGACACCTCAGAGCGTAGTTAGAGAGAAAACATGAGGGATCTTTGCTTTTCTCCTAGATTGTTTCAAATGTCCCACATAATTCTCTTAAAATTTGCTCTGAGATATTAGGCTGAACAAAATCCTGTTTTTCTTAATATGCCAAAATACAGAGTACCAAGTGAAATGACAGGGGAAATTTTCTGAATCCAAATTGTTTACAAAAGTCACCTTTTGGCATAAAGTAGGAACCTTAGAAATTGGAGGGCTGAAGTAGGAAGGTTGCAAGTTCTAGCCTGGGTTGCCTTGTGAAATCCCCTGGGGGGAAAAAAGCCAGTAAGGACAAAAATCCAGTCCCCAAAGTCATTTTTATGAATCAAATTAACAAGATTGCTAAGGAGCACCTTTCATTTCATTAAAACTTTATGATTTTGAAGCATATTCATTAACTCATGAGATTTTGGTCTTTGGGTATAACAGAAATCAAGTATACTATTTATAAATGGGAACAGTAGGCAAGATGGAAATGACTCTCAGAGGGCACACTACTTTTCAAAGAAGCCAAAAAATTTGGCCCAGCACAAAAATGCATTAATTGTAACATGAAGGTGTTTTAAAAATAGGTATTTCCATTGCAAGAATAAACATTATGAATTTTCAATGTTCTTGGTATCCCAAAAACTTAAATTTTGATAACTTGGAAAAAACTTGCTTTAATAAATTTATAATGGGATATTAAGGCAAGCATCCCCATGGCCTCGGAGGATGTTAGTATTTAAAAGCTCCCACTCCCACAGTGCTCATCCACAGTCACACTGGCGTCCACTGGCAGGACTGTCTCTACTGGCAGCAGAAAGGAAGTAAGATATTTGTGCTTTGTAATGTTTACAAAATTTTGTGATTGGAATATAAATTACATGTGGAAGGCCAAAGCTAATGGAATAAGCATGTAGATCTCCCTGTGCCAAACTTCACTCAGCACTAAGTATCCAAGCAATGGCAGGTGTTGATAGGAGAAGATTCACAAAGAGCACAGGGTGCTAACTGACTACGGATCCTGTGCTGTCCACCACCAGCCAGTGATGGAGCAGAGCTGTTTCTGTGTGTGTGTGTCTTCAACTTTTCCCTTTGCAACCCCTTTCAAGGCTGTAGCTGTTGCCTCTTATGGACTTGTTTTACATAAGCCATGAGAACATAAAACACCAGACACAGGAGAAGGAACACAGGAAAGCACAAGGCAAATGACTTCCTATGTACATTTACTTAGCACCCAGTCTGTAATACCCAACACACAGCTGATTGTAAAAGGACCTAACACACCTGAAACACCTGGACTTCTGCAAAACAGCAATGTAACAAAGCCCATGTGTAGTCAGAGACTGTGCTTGGTTTCTACACTGCCCAGACCTGTATAATCATACAGAAACTATATGAATTGCAACATTGTTTGGCCTATTAGTTCAGGCTTCTTATAACTAACTCTTACATCTTAAATTAACCAATTTCTATTATTTTATATTTTACCATGAGGCTAGTGGTTTGTTACCTCTTGCTTCTTGGGCAGCTACATGGCAATTGCCTCCATTGGCAGTTACATGATGTCTTCTAGACTCTGCCTACTCTCTCTCTACATCTCTTCCAGCCTGACTATATTCTGCACTTCCATAGCCCAAAGCAGCTTTATTTGTTAACCAATAAAAGCAACACATATACAGAAGGACATCCCACATCATCTTCCCCTTTCTACCTAATTAAAAAGGAAGGTTTTAACTTTAACATAGTAAAATTGCATATACAAAACAGTTATCAAGCAAGAAT
Organism: Ondatra zibethicus; assembly: GCA_004026605.1. Classification (NCBI taxonomy): domain Eukaryota; kingdom Metazoa; phylum Chordata; class Mammalia; order Rodentia; family Cricetidae; genus Ondatra; species Ondatra zibethicus. The sequence goes on along the minus strand of PVIU01023134.1, from coordinate 5,983 downwards.
TAAAGTTTAGTCCATTTGTATTTGGCAAATTAAGGAAAACACTCTATCATCTAGCCTATCTTTGTGAGTCTCAAGTTTTATACCTAATTTACCTTTTATCATAACTAAGGAAAATTATAACTGTCTTCAACTCTTCAAAGACCTGAGAAGGTTATAATATTATCTAAGTAAACAGGAAGTGCCTTGTAAGCAGCTTCCAAAGTTTTAGAATTGTCAGAGATATCTTGCTGCCTGGAGAGCCACCCAAAGTTCTTCTGTAACATTATGGCATCCATCTTCAGCCTACAGGCCCATATATCTGGCAGACTTTTCCATAAAGCAGAAAATTTGAAGATCTATTTTGCCTTGTACTGGCAAATTTCGTTAGTTGCTTTCTTCTGTGTCCTGCACAAGGTTTGACAGTTTCCTCTGTGAAACAAGAACTCTAAAGAACCATCCCATCTTCTGGAAAGTTCAGCAGTCACTTTTCTGTGGGTCCTGTGTGTCCAGTTCATACAGCATACCATCAAGCAGTCCAGGCAAGAGCAGTTTCTTGCCCAAATGGCTAGTTTTGTCACATTGAAGGCAAATTGCATAGCAAGTTTCTTCAATGCCTCCCTAAAGTATTGGTGCTGCCAGAAGCAGACATATTTCACTGTAAAGAAAAGTCTACATTCTTAAAACATTTTAAATACCATATTTTGTAGGTCTTTGAAGTGTTGAAGATTATTTATCTAAATGAAATATATCTCTGTATATCTAGAAAACCTAACTAACATGACTACAAGCTTAACTATTGTAGACGACTATCTATTAACCTGTGTTTCTTAATAATACATTACATTTTTAAATGAGCTACACAAACACAATACCTTAATTAAGAGCAGAAATATACCGATAACAAAGTTGACTTTAAATTTGTATCAGTAAACCAAGATCCATACCAATGCAAAGTGTTCATCTCTATAGCATATCCCCCTTTAAATGTAAACAAGCATTTACAAACAATCATTTAGGCAATTTGGGCGTAGTTCTCTCCAAACTGCTTCCTACTTTTTGTTGGGTGAAGTAATTTTAGGAGTTTATGGAGACCTTTCAGGGGGTCTTTATACATCAAACCACAAAAGTCTGGAAGGAATCCACAGGTTCTCATCCTCTGTAGAAACAAAAGCAGAATCTTTTTTCCAAAGTAACATATCCTTAGACCCAAATTTTGAAGTCAACATACCTTTAAAATATGTATGTTGGTTTAGATTAGCAACCAGTAAAATGAAATTTCAGTTAGTTTTGTAACATAGTACATAATCTTTATATAACACTTTAACTATCATAGATATTATATTTATATCAGAATTCATATTAAATGAGTTAAAAAGAAGACTGATACATGGCTTAATCATCAGTACTAAAAGGTCTTTTCTTTTCAATGAAAGAAAGTGTTAGCAGGATGGTATTTAATATTAAAATGTTGTATTTTAATAACTGAATATTAGTGTGAGGTTTAAGAATTATTTTGTCTGTTTTATGTCATTTATATTTGTATTAAACAAATGATTAACTTATATTTTAAGTTTGTATTTTGAAAATTCATTTGTATTTAAGGCTCTAAACTTCAGGAAGAAATGAAGAGGAAAGCCAGTTAACAGCTTTAGGAGGTGATTGTTTTGCTTGATCATGTGTATCTACTTCCTTTTGGATGTCTAGGCTAAGGCAGGGATTGTCAGCTTTGATTGTGGGTTTCCACTCTCCATTTACATCACCTCCTTGATGCTAATGTGGCTACTTCAGAATTCTTCAATCTGGCATTCATAACTGTCAACTAGCTCCATATGCTCTGATGAATAGTTTAATGTCTCACTCACCAAAACACATTTTCTATTTCATAACTGTCCCAAAATTAGGCTTTCTTTTTGAGTATCAGCTCCTCGTTTCTTTTCTCTGCTTCTTTGTGTTTGGTTCTTACTCCTTTCTTCTTCAATCCCTCCTTCCTCAAACTCTTGGTATACTTGTCTCTACCTCCCCTGTGCTGTGGTCAGTAGGGTATGTCTCCACACCTACCTCAATTGTTCACTTTTTGTTATTTGTTTCATTGTCACACACCCTTCCAATAAGGAGTAACAATGCAAAATGTGTCCAGGTCTTATACAGTAGTGTTAGTAGACTGTAGAGAATACTTGGGAGAGGAATGAGGGACAAGCAACATTCCTGGAAATGATGGAACATACTGGTAACCTGTCTAAATGTTTGGGAGACTATTACGTATGTGAAGATCCCTCCTTTTTTTTCCAAGTCTAGAGGTTGGAAGTAAACATAGGTCCAATTTGAAAGAGTTTTGATTAAATAGGTATCTGACTTACTCTGTGGAGCTATTAAATATTACTGGCATAAAATGCTCTGAGCTCTGTTGATTTTCAGCAGAGACCAACCATGTACTCCTTTCTCATTTTAGATAGCTTCCACATTATAGACAAAATAGCTTCCTTAGAGCAAGGGTTATAGGCTATAGATATGTAGCATGGTAGACTTGTTTTGTGGGGGTCAGGGCTACACAGCTTTGCAAAAGAGCAATGCATTTCACTTTCTCATATACCGCTATCTTTTCCAGATTGTTTTGTCATGGAATTCTACACAACTTTCTAGCCAACCCAATGATAACTTTTATAATAAGTCTCTTGTACTGTTTCCTTCCTGCTTCTGTTCTATTTTTTCCAACTAAAACTAGACTCTTCCAGGTAAGTTATTAGTATTCTGTCCCTTTGTGGCCAATTTCCATGAGTATACAAGCTTCAAACAGTAACTTAATAACTTATAGTTCCTTAATGCTGAGAAACTGTGCACAGTAGAGCTGGGTTCTCTGCTTCAGTCTCTATACAATGAAAATCACAGAATTGGCTAGGATAAGGTTACCTGGACCTCAGGATTCTCATTCCCTCATCCATATCTGTTTGATATTTTCAGAATTCATTTCTGCTTTACTTTACTTTTCCAGTTGCCGTTATAAAATATATAAAATTGAGTTGCTTCAATAAAAGCAACTTAAGGGAGAAACATCTATTTTAACCCATAGTTCAAGGTGCCAGTCTTTCTGTAGGAAGGCCGGGCAGCAGGAGTTTGAGGCAGCAGGTCCCATTTCATCCATAGTCCATAAGCAGAGAGAAGTGAATCCTTGTGCTCAGCTTGCTTTTCTTATTTTATGCAATCTAGCCCAGAGAATGATCTCACCCATATCGGGCAGGTTATCCCACTCAATCTTATCAAAATAATCAGGCATACCAGAGATCTGTCTTCCAGATGATTCTAGATCTCAAGTTGACAGTTAAGATGAACCATTACAGTGTCTCTGCTGACATTGTTCTAAAGCTGCTGTTCTCTTGCATTACACAGGTTGCGCTAAGCTCTCAGGGTCACTCTGGGATTCACTGCGTGCATCCTTCTCCATCTTGAAGACTTCAGTAGTATTTGAACCACCTCATCCTTCAACTCTTAAGTTTTCTGTCAACTGTCAGGTGGAATAACTTCTGTGCTTTTTAAGTAAATGAGGTTACCTAATATCCACCCTTTCCACGTTTTCTTTAGAGTTTATTTATTTATATTTTATGGGTGAGTGTATTGTCTGCATGTGTGTCTGTGTGCTGTGTGCAAAGTACCTGCAGAACCCAGAAGACAGCTTCGAATCCCCTGAAATTTGAAGTTACAGATGGTCATGTGCCACCATGTGGGTGCTGGGAGCCAAACCCCAAGGCCTTTTGCAAGAGTACCCAGTGTTCTTAAACACTGAGCCATTTCCCCATGCTCTTTTTTTGATTAACTCAGTAACTGCTGGTTTCCAACTTTAAGCATATCTGCTGCAACATCCACTTTGCTATATAAAAGAAGAGAATAATGAACATGGTATCTCATTACCTCAGTCAGGGAATGGATGAGAAAAATTGGGGGCACATTTTAGAATTCTGCCTTTCATAATAGGAAGATATTTCTCAACAGTTCCAAATAATAGTTATCTCATTTTGATTTCACTAGTATTTAATAAATGTTCCTTGAATTAAGTTTACTATTTTATTATGAATATTATAAAATCACATTTGATGTTACTGTATTAATATCAAGATAAATAATATTAGCAGAATCACAGAAGATTCTTAACATATTATATTCTGTGCTGTTTTTATAGATAGCTCCTAATATTTTAAAGGATGTAATATATATATAAGGCAGTGGCACAAAAGCCTGTGCTTATTTCATAGGAATTATTAGCCTTTATTTGTTTTGTTTTGTTTTTCCTTCTCTTTTAAAGTCTAGTAATGTTATTTTTACTTATGTGTGCTTGTATGAGACTTTGTACACACGAGTGCTGGTGGCAGGAGATGATGTGGTTGTGAGCTGCCCACCCAATATGGCAAATGGAAAGTGAAATCGGGTCCTGTGAAAGAGCAGCAAGAGCTCTGAGCTATCCCTCCAGAGGCCATTGTCAGTCTTTAAGCTGATTTAGTCAAAAGTATTTTGTACCAATTAGTCTTGTATATTTAAGTGATTTGAGAATATTGTATTTATTATTGGTGTTTTCCTTAACCAAAGAATGATACCTTGATAGCAGAAAGGGAAGTCATAAATGTTTCCCTATTTACCCATTTGCTCTTTTATCTCTGTCCACTGGGCTCAAACACCCCAAGTTGGATGGAAACCCCCACAATGATCTGTTGGCCCACAGAGCTCTGACTTGTCTTCTGCAACTCACCTTGCTGAGGCCCATCAGATCTTCTGCTCTGGATTTCCTAGAGGCCTTTGCATTTGCTGACTTCTCTGAAAGGCATGCTGCCTCTTTGCTTCAGGTCCACTGCAAAAGGAGACTGTATGCTTGTTTTCTGGATGCCCAGACCTTAATAATCACACAGAAACTATATTAAATACAAGACTGTTTGGTCTATTAGCTCAGCCTTCTTATTAACTATCTCTTACATCTTAAATTAACCCATTTCTATTAATCTGTGTATCACGAGGCTGTGGCTTACCTGTAAGGTTCTGGTATTTCTCTCTTTTGGCAGTTACATGGTGTCTCCCTGACTCACCCTCCTTTTTCCCTGCATTCAGTTTAGTTTTCCCACCTAGCTCTATTCTGCCCTGCCAAGTCAAAGTAGTTTATTTATTAACCAATGGTAATAAAACATATTCACAGCATACAGAGGGTAATCCCACATCAATCTGTAGCCACTCTACACCGCCCTCCTTTCCCCTTTGCCAAACTTGATGTTCATGTGCTTATCTCCACACAGCATGTAAATATGCTGCTATGTTAGTCTGTTACCCGTTTCCCTCCACTAGAGTGAAAGCTCTGTAGGAACAAGAATTTGGCTTTATATGCTGCTGAGTTCCCAGTGCCTAATACTTAACTGGCATTTAGTAAATATTGCTAGATGCATGAATGTATTTCAGAAATAAATAGTTTTCACTGAGAAAACTATCACAGATCTTGTAATATGTGTGACCTTTGTCTTCCTTGACAACATAGTAAACCATCCATAGCAGAAGACTATAGAGAAGGAGAGTTGGGAGATGTAGGTCTTACATTTGTTCTACAGCTTTCTTTTATTTATTTATTTATTTATTTATTTATTTTCCATACATTGTTTTGTTTTATTTTTTCCATTCAAGAACATAATTAAAGAAATAAATTTTTTTTTCCTTTCTTCCCCTTCTCCCGGTCCCCTCCCACTACCCCCCCACCCCTCCTCCCTCCCCCTTCTTCCTTGAAAGAGGGCATGGTGCCCTGCCCTGTTAGAAGTCCAAGGCCCACCCCCATCCCTCCCAGCCTAGGAAGGAGTGCATTCAAAAAGACTCGGTTCTCAAAAAGTTAATACATGCAGAAGAGATAGGTCCTGGTGTCATTGTTTGTGGGTTCTCCATCTGCCAACTTTCGCCGCCACATTCAGAGAGTCTGGTTTGATCATATGCTCATTCAGTCCCAGCCCAGGTGGATTGGTGTGCTCCCATTAGTTCAGGCACACTG
>PVIU01023133.1:0-28019 GCA_004026605.1 Ondatra zibethicus | reverse complement strand
GGGGTCTGTGACTTTGTGTATGTGTAAGGGGGGGTCTGTGACTATGTGTGTGTGAGAGAGAGAAAGGGGGGGTCTGTGACTGTGTGTGTGACTGTGTGTGTGTGAGAGAGAGGGGGGTTCTGTGACTGTGTTAGGGAGTTTGACATTTTCTACTATTTTCCAATTATGCAACTCTTTCACCTGACTGGGTGGGTGGGCAGGTGCTGAACTACTTTCTAACGCTTTTGATGGATCCATTATTATGAACAAAATCTCTTTAAAATACAGACTGCTGAGTGCAATAACAAGTGGTTAACCACCAGTAAACAGATTTGGGTGAAAGAGAAGGAAGCCAGGAAAGGGCAGTTATTCATCGGTGACTTCACAATATTCCAAACTAAACTGCACATAAAGTTTCTGTGAAGAGAGAGCTGCAGGCAAGAAAAGAACCACTTTTATCTGTGCAAGAACTTATCTGTGCAAGGGGCCACAGACTCTATGACCCGGATCCACTACACATCACTTAACAAAAATGCACAGCAATAGGTGCATTGATGGTCTGGATGTGGTCTATTTTAAAAGAAAATTTTTAAAAAAAATAGAACAAACTGAGGGTTAAAAGACAGCTGAAATGGTCCTGTCTGTGCTGTAATAGGCAATTACAGGGAACCAAAGTGGTTTCCTGATTTAGCATAGTTGCTTTTTATAAAGTGTTTTCTTGATTACATTCTTCTTGAAAATGGCTATTTAAGCAATTTTAGAATAAAAAAACCTGAAAATGTGCAGTTAATTATAATTACAATGGTTTTCATAGTAGACACATTTTTACCAACTAATGAGCAGAATTTATTGCTTACCACTTGTCCTTTAGACAATTGTGCCACAGAAATTAAAGTCACACAGACATTTTATGCTACCCAAATAAGAGGCCATTAATATTGTCATGAAGATGTATAGAAGGTAACACAAAAAGTCTATTGCATGTTAATTAAGTACTAAGAGGAATGCTTCATTAACATAGATTTTGTTTCTTTTTTCATAGAAAAGCAATTTGAATGGTCACTTTAAAAAAAATCAGTAGTCTGTAATTTTCATTGTTTTATTTTATTTCTTTTGAGTCTATGAACCTCTACCAGAAATGGATGGCATCACATTCTCTGAGCAAACTCAACATATCAGCCTTTAGAAGCACATGTCAAGAATACCTTTAAACTTATTTTGTTGTTAAGCATAAATAATGTCACAAATGATTATCACTTAGTATAGAAAAAATTTTAAATGTTTTGTTAATTGTTTCATACCAGTGATTATGGAAACACAGTGATATGAATATTTGGGGTCTTTATATTCACAACCTCAAGACATCAAATCTTATTAAAATGGTGATCATAGGCACATTGCCTCTTAGATTCTTCCATTTATTTGATAACTTCAAATACATTGGAACTGAACCCTTTTTTGCTTTGGCAACCAGACAAGAACTTGTATAGAACCGTAAATATTACTACATCATATACACCGTTACTATTGCTGCTCGCCACTAGAGAGAAGAAATACCAGAGTGATTTCTCGCTCTCTCTTATCAGAACTTACCTGCCCCACCGCTTGCCAGGTAAAATTCATGGAGTGGATATTGACAGGAATGGCTGGCATTCTCTGTTGGGCTTTCCTGAAGTCATGTGTAAAGGGGGCCATTTTCCCCTCGGAGACAATCAGAATATCTTCTTCAAATCCTGTCGTGTAAATAATAAAAGAACGTATCAAGCCAGATTCATTTAGAAGAAACAGGTGTCTCATGCAGAAAGCAAAAACCTGGGAGAACCAGGGTAGGTCACTGCTTTTCATAAAGCACCTGCCAACATTAATAGGGTTACTTTCCGTCCGTGCGTGGTTAAGAACGGGGCTTGCTAACACACGATGGAGTCAAGTAGTGCTGATGTTGGGTTCCTGTAACAACTCTGCAGTCAGGACTAGACCCACCTGCCTCTGCCTCCCAAGGGCTGGGATTAAAGGCATGCGCCACCACCTCCCCGCTCGCCTTTGCTTTTTTGAGAAAGAAACTCATAAATGGAACGTCCAAATGGAAGACGCTGGTTTTAAAAGAAGGGTGCAGTCACCCTCTAAGTTAAGTTCAAAACACACTCGGTGCATGTATGGAGAGACTAAGGACAGACTGGGAAGGTACAAGTGCAGGGCCTTACCTATGAGCACTCTCGCCTGATGGGCGTCGATCCACAGGTACAAGCTCTCCTCTGGCGGCTGCCGGGCATCTGCTCGCAGGAGGAGTAGGCAAGGTAGGATGCTCCAGAGCCGGAGTGCGAAAGCTGGGACAGCGCTTCTCCGGGCCATGCTGTTCAGGACCTTCTCCCTGGTGGAGCAACTCCTGCCGCAGCGACAACCTGCGCTTGTGAAGCTCTCGGTTTTCTTTCTCTTTTTCTTTTCTTTTTCTTTTTCTTTTTTTCTTTTTGGTTGCAGCTGGCGGGGCTGGAGCTGCTCCCACCTAAACCGGCTGGACTTTCAAAAGTCTCCGGTCTCTGCCGGTGCGAGTGAGCCTGGGGAGTGCTGGAGAGAAGGGAGCAAGGAGGGAGTGGGAGTGAGTGTATGCGCGGCCGCGCAGAAGGAGGGGGCCTGGAGGGAGAGGGGACCGCAGAGACACGATGCTGGCAAAGCTGGCGGTGCCAGCACGTCCCACAGTGCCAGCAACTAGAGGATCACACGCTGGAGGGAGGAACCGCGGGAAAGGCTGGCACCGGCGAGCGCTAAGAGCTGGGGAAGCGCGGGCGGCCGCCACTAAGGGGCGCTGCGGGGCCGCGTGGGCGGGGCCGTGGTACCCGGGAGACCATTCTTGCTCGCTTGCTCCAGATGAATGAAGTGCTGCACGCCTGGGTTGTGAAGGAAACACAACAGAGAAAATGCACCCAAAGGGACTTCAAGGTCGTCTCTCAACCCTTCTTCTGCCAGAAGAGACGTGTGGAAGCAGGGATGAAGTGAAGGGGAAAAAGCTGGGCTTGATTGGCCATCAAAGATGGTGATAACTCCGTCTTCCACCCCGGGGGGGCTAACTGAACGCACCTGTCCACCTTCACTGTCTAAGTGTGTGTCTGCGTGCCTGTCTGCAAACCCTGTCTTCTCTAGCTGACAGTTTAGCCCTTTCCCGGGAAGTTAAATACCGAGATTCTACAGGCTAGGGGGTCTATTTCAAGCGCTGGTCCTCAGAGGGACTTTTCATTTGTGCACTGGACCGGTACCCGACAGGTGGCATGGCTTGTCTTCTTGATAACCCAATTGCCCCCAGAATAGTTCCCTCGGTCCTGGATGATAGCTGTGAGCTGTGACCGCCCCGCGCCCCTCCCACACACATAAGCGCACCTTGCCCACGAGGGTAGGACTCCCCTAAATATTGGATTTTGGAGGGAAAAAATGAAGTCCCTGAAATCTTAGGGGTTCGAGGACGAGACTGCGGGTATTGTGGGAAGAGCACCTTGCTGGCCGTGGCTTCCAGCATTACCTCCTCATCCAGTCGTGCACGGAAGATTTTTGCCTCTTGCCTGACTCCTTGAATGTACAGAGAAAACGGAAGCAAACGTTTTTTCAAAAACACAGTAAGTTTTCAGACTCAGGAATAGCTTTGTTTACTCTTTTTTTTCTCACCAGTTGCACCCTACGATTTTTGCAGAGCAGTAGGTCTCTCGGCAGTGAAAAACAAACAGAAACTACACAACAGAAGTCGGATGTGTGCGTGTTCAACAAATGTTAGTCACGAACAGTTTCTTTAAAAAAAAAAAAAAAAAACCAAACTGGTAGAAAGAGGAGAGTGTGTGCGTATGGAGGGTACACAAGAAGACTGTCCGTTGTGAACTGACGTGAACTCCACGTAACTTCATTTTTTTAATATAGTGTTTATTTCTTTTGCGGAAGCTACTGTTACTATTCTCATTTTACTGATGGGGAAATAAAGCTTTAAAAGTTTAGTAGACTGAACACATTGGTGAGCAATGAGAGCCAGAGTTCAAATCACAATCGCAATGACTTCAGAGCCCCCCCACATAAGGGGAGCAATCACAGGATTGTTTGCCCCCGAAGTTTCACAACCACACTCCTCCTTGAAATCAAAACGTGTAAACTGGTTACAGTGGCACACGCTATAATATGAGCGCTAAAGACTTAGAGGCAGGGGCCTCGGGAGTTCGTTGTTAATATAATCTACACGGAGGTTGAAGTCAGTCTGAGCTACCTGAGACCCTATCTCATAAAACGGAATATCTTTCCTCAACATTTTATTGTTGCAGTGAATAGTCATTTGTATAATGTTGTACTACATTAGGCAAACCTAAAACCCTTTAACATTGTAAAGCCAGCGTCACTCAATCACAGGTGATAATTTTGAAACACAATAGACGTTTTCTTTGACTTGAAGCATGTGGTTGGAGGTTTCCTACCCTAGTGTTATTGCTCAGTCTTCTATGGCTCTTGGTGCAAGGACGCCCTCTACAGGCTGTTCTTGTCAAGTGCTAGCTGAGAACTGAAAAAGGAATAAATTCTTAAGACAGCTTTCTTGGAGTTAGGTGTTGAAACAGCAATCTACCCTGCTATGAGGACATAGCCCCCTTTTCAGTAGTTCTTTTGTTTGGTGTTGTGTCTGTTACCCCAGCACTCAGGGGCTAAGGCAGGAGGGTTTCTATGAAAGTGAGACCAGTTTAGGCTCATTTGAATTCAAGTCCAGCTTGTATCATATCATCACCATCGTCATCCTCACCATCACCATCGTCAGCAGCAGCAGCACCAGCAGCAACAATGGCTGCTTTCTGTTCATGTCTTTCCAGCAGAAGACATTATACTATATTTTTAGAGGTATTTAAAAACGTTATTTAAAAATTATTGGTTCTGGAGAGATGTCTAAGCAGGTGAGAGCCCTTACCCTTACCGACCAAGCATGAGGACCTGAGTTCATCTCCCTGACAAATAAGAAAGTAGGACGAGGTAGCATAGTCCTGTGACCCTAGTGCTGAGAAGTGGGCAGGAAGGTCCCTGGGACGTAGTGCTGGCTAGTGCTGGGCTTAGCAAGAAACCCTGCCTTGGGAAATAAGGTGAAAAGTGACATTGTCCTCTGTGTATGAATTGCACATGAACACCACACACACATACACACACACACACACACACACACACACACACACACACACACACACCTGGAATTTAAGCCAAGTGTAGGGGTACATGACACCCGGTGATGGCAGCCCTCTGGAGCCTAAGGGGGAGACCATTGCCAGAGCTCATAGCTAGCTCGGGTTATGAAGTAAAATCCTGTCTCAAAGAAGAAAAAGGAAATTTGTGATTGGATATGGGTTTTAAGAGGAGGAAGGAACACTCTTTGTGAATACAAAGTCAGCTGTTCTTAACAGTACTAGAGTGTATCTTCATAGGAAATCTATCCAAGAGCTGGAATTTTATTCCCCACCCCCTTTAAATCAAAGATAAATCGAGTAGATTATTCATTTAGGATAAGTATGTTTTTAAATTTTTCTAGTAGAAAACATGATTGCCTGATAAACATTGGCTATATAGTATATTAGGAATCATTATGTTTACTTTGAAAACTCACTTATTTTCTGTCCAGTATGCTTCCTTTTCTTGTGTGGTTCAGCTACCATTTACGTTTGTAGTCTCGCTTATCTGCTCATTAATTTATTCACACATTCAATAAAATTTACTAAATACTCAATGCGTGACAAGCACTGACCAAGGACAGTCAAATAGCACTTGACCACACCTCAGAGCACCAGAGTTACTGAAACGACAAGACCACACAACCACGACATGAAGCAGAATATAGCAACTTTTGACAGAAATTCAAAGGAGAAATCTGGCATCTGGAATTCTGAACATTTTTTCTTACTTATCATTCATCCAAAACGTTCTTAGGGATTTGACATGTGCATTATACAGGGACAGGGATAGGAAGGCAACTTAAAATGAGGGTGATTTCTCCCTGGTCAAGTGGCCTTTCTGTAACCAGGTCCCACCTACAATTATCTTGGTTGCTACAGAAGTTGGGGTGGAAACTAGGCACATCAGTGATACCTGAGTTACATTTGTAGCATACTTGTGGGAAGGAAATCTCACAAAAAGAAATAGAAAAGAGCCAGATATTATGCATAATTTAGTTTTGTTTTTAGAAGACAATATACAATATGTATATAATAATGCATGACTTATCTGTCAATCTGTGTTCATATTTATTTCTATACACCATCTGGAAGATGATATACCATGAAATTTCCAGTGGGTATCTATAGAGCATGAAAGTAGGAATAGAAAATGATCTTCCCTTCATGTACTTGTGGAACTTTCCTAATAAGATGCTCTTTTAGTTAAAAATGTTTTTAAGAGTAGAGAGAGGTTGCTTCTTTTGTGCTTCAGCCGGTCTCTCCCTAGGCAGGCAGCTGTCACCTGCTCAGGCATGCTCCTCCTCTTACAGACTTGATCATCTGAGATACGTCACCATGCATGACAGCTCATTACTGAAGCACACTGTCTGAGCACCCTTCTGCACCCCACAGACATTCTTGCCTGCTTTTCCCAGGGTGCCATTGCCCAGCAACCTTGCAAATCTTGTCTTCCACAAATCACGCCCAGAATTTCTTGTTTACCCATGCTGCTTCATCTCTATGATAGTTAAAAAAAAACCATTTTTTTATGATAAGGGGGAAAGTGGAAAATGATTCCACTGCCTAATATCAGAGGGAGAGTAAAGCAAATTAGGACAATTTTTACATAAAATGCTTTAGCTTTTAAATTACATTTTTATCATTTAAAACAATTTTAAATATAAGTATATTTGGATCATATTCTCCCCCCCCAAGTCTGTCTCGATCCTCTCCCCCTCCCAAGCCAATCAACTTTAAGTTCTTTCCCAAAGACCAAAACAACAACAAACCCTTCAAAACCAATAAAACAAAATAAAACCACACACCAAAAGAAAAACAAACAAAAAACTAAAAAACTCCACCAAACTGTAACCAAATAAAAACACACAAAAGAAAGTGTGAAGTCTGTTATATGTTGGTCAATTACTCCTTAACATGAGGGCTAAACTGGAGCGGCTGATACACCCTGTGTCGTTCTGTTGGAGAAACCTGGTTTCCCCTCTCCCTACAAGTTTCATGGTAAAGTGGAAGGATGTTGTTTTGGCGTTTCCCGCTCATCGTCAGCATGAAACTTCTAAAGCTAAAAAGATAAGTAAATAACAAATAGTAAATAAGTTAGAAAGTCAGTCCTCACTTTATAGTGCTACCTGTGATTGCTAAGAAGGAAGGAAAAGGGAAAAGGGAAACAAATTTTGCTTTCAAAAAAAAAAAAGACGAAACAAAACACTGTTCCCGTTCCTCAAAGCCAGGGCGCTGTAATAACTGAGGACGCAAGCTCTCTGTGTGTTTATAAGGCGTTTGCAGCTCAGGGCTTTGACTCAGCTGCTAAAGGCTTGTTGATTTTGTTGTTTTGTCATGTATAGTGTATTATGTAGCTTTCTGGAATGGCTTTGGTAAACATTAACTTCTACAAATAGCTCAGTTATTGTAAACAATTAAAATAGTTAAGGGGGAGATTATAAAAGATTTTCATTTGGATAGCATTCAAATAATACGTGTCAAAATGATAAATTAGCAGCTCTTTAAACTGTCTTGGCCAAGACTTAATCAACTAAGCTATACATAAGCAGAAGTAATCTAACATGTAAATAATCACTGGCTGATACGTATGCTGAGATCGTGTGGTTTAAATAAGTGTGCATGGTTTTCTGAGAGAAAACCAAATAAACATTAAGTTAATGAGTTTGCTTATAGTAACTGGCACTTGAATTGGGTGAAAATCAAATGACTTGAAACATAAAACCAAAATCTTCCTTTGTTGATTGTAAACTGAGCTGTGGATTTCCAGCAGGATGAAGGTAGCTCATGCCCAGGCTGCAATGTTCCAATGTCTACTGCATAGATGGATTTGTACTTCTGTCCACCATCAACTTAAAATGGATTGTTTCTATGATATACACATCCATATAGAAGGGAAGGGATTTGTACAGCTTTCAAAACCTTGCAGGCTATGAACAGATAATTGCGGAAGTGAGACTTCCTGTGCCAACTGTGCTGGAGGAAATGCTTCTGTGCTTACTGCCCCCAGGAAAGCAACTAGAAAATCAGACAAATGTTTGAGCTTCCTGCTGTCTACCCAGCCTTTTCTGGAGGATGTCTCTAGGCCTGGGATGCCTAACATATCTCAAGGGTGACCTGCAAATGCTCTTCCCCTGATGACCCACATGGTAATTAGGCAACTGCTCCAGCCATTTAGATAGGGCCAGGCCAGCCTTGCTTCCACTAATCCAGCTATATGATAGGAGAGTGCGCCGCTTCATGCAAATTAGGGTTTGTCCCCAGGACCCCCAATCCTACAAGTTCCTTATACGCTGGAATAAAGTTGAGCTGATTCACTGAAGTCTGTCTCCGTTGGTATCCACAGCCATCTTGAACCCTGTTTCCTGCTTCTGTTCCCCCCACCCTCGTGGACCAATGCAGCCAACCATCTGGAGCAAGAGGCAGAACCACATTTAGGTCCAAGGACTTTAAAGGCACATCCGCGATTAGAGTGTGGACTGATGGAATCCACAGAGAGCGAATAAGTCTCTAAGGAGAACAAGCTGAGAATACACAGGCAGAAACTTCACATGGCTGCTCATGGTTGGGATACCAGAAGATGAAAAATCCCCAGAGAAGACTTAGTCCACGTGGGAAAATCAGTCAACATCGGCTGCTCCCTCTGGTACGTATCCTAGTCATCTTCTAGATCCGTCTTTGCTCCCTTCTACTTGAGATCTCACGTCCCAATAAAGAAGCCCCACCTGACTTGTTCATAATACATGATTTGACCTTATTTCTACTGTTTCTCATATAAGCCCCTAATGTCTGGTATCACTGCCATACAGATCTCTTTTTTCCTCAGTCTAATTTTCCTAGGGTTATCTCCCTCTTGCATATGACCCTGTGACACCAAGCATCTTGCTTCTCATTTCTGCTGCACTTCTGCATCTCTTGTCCTTGTCTTTTGTTGCTTTTAACTCCACTGAAACTTCCTCCCAAGTTCCCCATAGGGAGAAAGGAGAGGGTAGCTCATGTTTCCCACTGCTGGCTCTTTATTCCCCACTCAACTCCCTTCACATCTAAGTAGGTATATTAGGGCCAGAGCGATAGCTCGCTCACACAGTTCTTCCAAAAGTTCTTCCCAAGACCCAAGATCACTTCCCAAGCACCCATATTGGATGGCTCATATCTACCCTTAACTCCAACGTAAGAGGGAATGCGATACCCACTCTTGGTCCCCCTGGGCACCCTCTCACAGTGGCACACATACATACACACATAAAGAAACAAACAAAAATAAAATTAGATCTATATATAAAAAAAGCAGATATCTGTCTGCCTTAAGTGACAGACAGCTATCTGTATATTTACATTATAGACTTTGTACAGGCTTGACTAGTAGATGTCCCTTTCTCTGAAACCTTTTCATTAGCTCACCCTAAATTTTCCATCAGCCATCTTTCCTATCAGAATGGAGGTTCCTGCCCTGTCCTCACCATCGTTTTCTCTCCTCCTTCTCCCAGAATCATCTTCATTATTATTTTCTACTCATTTTTCCATCAGGCACATCTTAGCCATTCCTTTAGCTAATGTATCCACTTCTGAAACGTTTTATTTCCAACTCTTTGATAAGATATTTTTCCCAAGTAAAAATGGCAGTCCATTTTCTTTGATAACGAGACTATGATTAAGAACTCTGGAGACACTATAGAAGTAATTTTTCTCTGATTAAAGATCTATAAAGAAGGAAATGAGGTTGAGTGGCTTGTCCATGATAAAGTGTCTGATAGCCAGAATTAAAGCTGTCATCAATGCTGTCTTAATTCCTTAAAATGTTGATAAAGAAGTCCTGGTTTAGATAGAAATCGATGTGGCATGTCACAGTGGAAGGAACTTGCTCCCCTGCTTTGTTCAGATTTGCTCATAATTGTGAGTTAGCCTAACACTTTGCAGTATGTCAAACTATAATAAAGGCTAAAATACCTTATGCTGAGAAGCTGCAAGTTTAGTTGTATGGGTGTATTAGTTTATTCAACAGCAATGCTTTTGAATAACCATAAATTTAGGAAAATAAGTGATTATAGCTAAAAATCATATAACACCAGGAGGCAGACACTAACCAGTCTAGCTCTGCTAGAGTTAGCAATGCATAATCTAAGTGACAGCCTTATGAAGTAAGAATTATTGTCATCTCCATTTTTCTAATCAAGGTCATAGAGTCAGCAAGTGGTAGAGATTGGTTTTTAAGCCAGGTGGGCTGGCACCAGAGTGTGTGCTTTTAATAACATTTATAATATGAAGAACTCATCCCTCTTTCCAGTTCTTGCCACATTTTGAGGATTACTGTCTGCCACACTACCCAAGTGCCTTACTTACTGAGTTCACTGATTCTTGCTGCTATCACCGAGTAGCTGACACTCAGTGAAAGAACATTAACCCTAATGGTTCTGGAGGTTGGGAAGATTAAGGTCAAAACATGAGCAAGTTCAATGTCTGTGGGGTGAGCTCCCTGTATCCAATATGGCATCACATGGGACATGCTTTTATTTTGAACAATAAAATGGGAAAAGGGAGCTAGGTAGTGTCTTCAGACCATTTTCTATTAACGTTTATTCAAGAAAGGAGTCCTTTTCTAACAATTGCCTTCTAACTTCACCCCCTTTAATGTAATCAATTATTAAGTTACAATTATTGATTTTTGGGTAAATCAGACCATACCATATGGGTTGTCTCATTTGATCCTTACAAAGTGCTGGTGAGGTGGGTGACATTACTGATGGCTTCTAAAGCTGGAACCTAAGGCTCACAGACAGCAGACACATCCGCCTGTGGAGCTAAGATTTGAACCTTTGCTGTACCTACAAGGTTGTATTCTCTTATCAGGTTACATGATGCCTTTGTAAGCATACACATCGTCTTAGCTGCTATGTTACTACTGTGGAGAGACACCATTAAAGTTTCTGCACCCCGGTAAGCCTCTCTGCCAATGCAACAATCCAAACCAGACCAAATTAAACTGAATTAGAAAAAACCCAGGTTTAATAGGTAAAATGCTCTTGGATGGTTTTCCAGCCCCCCAGAGAGGAGATGGGAAAGAGAGACAGGAAAACCACATGCCTGTTTGGGGGGACAGTATAAATATCCTGTGAAAGTGGTCTTGAGTATTTCTGGTGTAAGTGTCATCTTTTGGCAGGCTTTCTGAGATGTGGCAGGGTTTGGAGAGAGATGGGGAGAGAGCTTGGGGTGGAACTTCCACCAGAACTTTCCAGACTCTTTGGGTATGTGGATGCCAGCAGCTGGGGTGAACCTTCCACCAGAACAACCATGACCAAGGCAACTCTTATAATGGAAAACATTTAATTGGGAGCTGGCTTCCAGCTTGAGGTTTAGTCCATTATCATCACGGTGGGGATCTTGGTATCACCCATAGCATTGGAGCAGTAGCTGAGAGTTACATCCTGATTCGTAAGTGTCAAAACAGGGACAGTGGGCCTGGCATGGGTTTTTAAAACCTCGCAGCCATCTCCAATGACACACTTCCTCTGATAAGGTGACACCTACTTTTTCTAAACTTTTCAAATGATGACAAAGCATTCAAATATATGTGCCTGGGGACTTAGCATTCAGATATATAAGCCTATGGGGGGGGCTTTCTTTCTCAGTAAGCTTACATGCTAAGAAATCAAACATGTGAACTTCCAATTTTGTTGTAATTTTAAAATATGACAAGGCTATTGGAGCCAGGTCTCCACTTGGCTCCAGAACGAGGATGGTGCCCTGCTCTTCTTTAGAGTTCCCCATTAAACACAGTATTGGTAAGTGACAGAGTAAAAATTCATCCTCACAAATCAGGATTTGTTTCTTAAATAGAGAACTTTGGAATATGTCAGAAGATGCCTGTGCTGTCTGCTTGACACAAGCTAGAGTTATCTGTAAGGAGGGATCCTCAATTGAGAAAAGGCCTCCATAAGATCCAGGTGCAAGGTATTTTCTTAATTAGTAATTGATGGGGCGGCCCAGTCGATTGTTGGTAGTGCCATTGCTGGACTGGTGGTCCTGGGTTCTATAAGAAAGCATGCTGAGCAAGCCATGAAGAGTAAGCCAGTAATCAGCACCTCCCCATGGCCTGTGCATCAGCTCCTGCCTCCAGGTTTCTGCCCTGTTTGAGTTCCTGTCCTGACTTCCTTCAGTGACGGATGATGAGTGCGAAAGCCAAATAGACCCTTCTTCTCCAACTTGTTTTGGCCATGGTGTTTTATCATAGCAATGATGACCCAGGCTAAGACGCCCTCTGCTGGCCTCCATGGAAACGAGCAAACACATGGCATACACTCAGACAGACATACACAAGTAACTCAGGAATAAGGATTTCTGAGTAATTATGACAGAGCAAATGAATACTCTAATTGATGAAGAGCTCCTACAAAATTGAAAAACAAAATAGTAACTCCAACAGCAAGTGGGTAAACGACAGGTCTTCCCCAGGAGGAAGGCATGTTGACTAAGCATGTGTTTTCAAATTAGTCTCATTTGGGAGATCTTTTGGTGTTGTTTTTCGTTTAATTTAAATGGTTTTTGAGAATTTCACACTCAAGTACATGGGGTATAGTTTTTGAAACAAGGTCTTGATGTACAGTTTAAGCCTTGAACTCACAGTTCTCCTGCTTCAGCCTCCAAGAGCTACAATGACTGTCATGTGTTCCCATGCTTGGCTAATATCTCATTTCAAATGAATCGATGTTAACTTTTTAAAGGGACTGAGATATCAGTTTCTATTTGTAAAACTGGGACATACTTAAAAAAAAAAATCTTAGTAAAAATTAGCAAGAATTCTCCTAGGCCAGCAGCTTTGGTCACTGCTTACAAAAGTGTCATGAGTTTGGAGGGTTTTTTCCTTCATTAAAAATAATGTAGTTAATCCCAGCACTTGGGAGGCAGAGGCAGGTGGATCTGTGTAAGTTCAAGGTCAGCCTGATCTATAGAGCGAGTTCCAGGAGGCCAGGGATGCACAGATACACAGGAAAACCCTGTCTCAAAAAAGCCAAGAGAGAGAGAGAGAGAGAGAGAGAGAGAGAGAGAGAGAGAGAGAGAGAGCTGTGGGACAATGGTCTGTACCCTGTCACTTGTATTTTAAATAAACACTGATTGGCCAGAAGCCAGGCAGGAAGAGGCTGGGCAAAGAGAACAGAAGTATCCTGGGAAGAAAAAGAGGCAGTCTACAGTCATCACCCAGACAAAGAGAAAGCCAGACACAGAGCAAGCAAGATATGACTGCCTTGCTTAAAAAGGCACCAAGCCGGGGCTGGCGAGATGGCTCAGAGGTTAAGAGCATTGCCTGCTCTTCCAAAGGTCCTGAGTTCAATTCCCAGCAACCACATGGTGGCTCACAACCATCTTCAATGGGGTCTGGTGCCCTCTTCTGGCCTGTAGGCATACACACAGACAGAATATTGTATACATAATAAATAAATAAATATTTTAAAAAAAAGGCACCAAGCCACGTGGTTAACATAGACAAGAATTATGGGCTAATATAAATTATAAGAGTTAATAAGAAGCCTGAGCTATAGGCCAATCAGTTTATAATTAATGCTGACCTCTGTGTATTTCTTTGGGACTGAACAACTGCAGTACTGGGTGGGACAAATCTGTCAACAAGAGAGAGAGAGAGAGAGAGAGAGAGAGAATAAAGTAATAAGAAGTTTGACAACTCAACTCATTATTTGATGCAGATAGTCTCCACATAGGGGTTGGGCAGGCTCTATCTGATCTGTCCACTGTCTTCTTCTGCACCTTCTATGGCGTAGATTCATGGGTTTCCTTGCTCTGTAGCTTCAAGCTGGATTAAGCTAATGAAGACACTGAAGAAATGGTGCTCAGAGGGGAAGAATGGATTTGACTCGTCTGTTCTAACTGGAGGAAATCTTTCCGCGGTATGGGATGCCACAGGTATTAGGGTCAGACAAAGGGCCGGCCTTTGTCTCCCAGGTAAGTCAGATGGTGGCCAGGGCATTGGGGATAAATTGGAAATTGCATTGTGCTTACAGACCCCAAAGTTCAGGACAGGTAGAAAGGATGAACAGATCTATTAAGGAGACCTTATCCAAATTGACGCTGGAGACTGGCTCTAGAGACTGGGTGCAGCTCCTACCCCTGGCCCTCTATCGTGCCAGGAATACTCCAGGTCCATACGGCCTGACCCTCTTTGAAATTATATATGGAAGCCCACCCCCAGCTACATCCTTTTTTGATGCTGATGTTTCCACTCTTGCTGTAAACCCCAACATGCAGGCCCATTTACGTGCCCTCCAGTTGATACAGAAGGAAGTCTGGAAGCCGTTGGGCTGCTTACTGGGAAAACCCTGACGAGCCCCGTAAGCCCCACACCTTCCAGGTCGGAGACACCACACCGTTTGGGTTCGGAGACATCAAGCCAAGAACCTCGAGCCCCGCTGGAAAGGACCATATACCGTGCTCCTGACTACCCCGACAGCTCTCAAGGTGGACGGGATTGCCGCCTGGATCCACGTGTCCCACGTCAAGGCGGCTTAGCCAGAGCATTTGACCCAGTCGCTTGCCTCGACCCCGACCCTGCCATGGAAGGTCCAGCGTTCCGAGAACCCGTTAAAGATAAGACTTGTTCACTCTTGTGCCTGGCTGGTATCCCCTATTGACAGTCAGGCTTCCCCCCATATCCCCAAGAAACTCACCTGGCAGGTCTCTTCACAAACAGGGGAGGTCGTTTGGTCGATTTCCCATGAGGCCCCTCCTGGAACTTGGTGGCCCCCTTTATCCCCGGACATATGTCAACTAGTGGCGGGCCTAGGTCAATGGGACATCCCGACGTTCCATGCTGCACAGCTGCCGGTATCTATGCCAGGCACGAGATCCCCCGACACGCTTGGGTGTGCAAGCCCCCATCGCAGGTGTAGAATAGCCCAACATGACTTCTACGTCTGCCCAAAAGACGGGAGGGACCGGGGGAAAGTACATGCGTGTGGCGGAATCAGGGACTATTTTTGCTGCATGGGGTTGTGAGACCACTGGGGATGCTTACTGGAAACCGTCTTCCAGTTGGGACTGGATCCAGGTAAAGCGAAACTACTCATCCCCCACGCAATGCGGTGGCCGGTCTCACGGGAGGGTCTTTTCACATGAAAGTCCTATAATAGGGATTAATTGTGGCTCTTCCACATGCCTCCCCCTCCACATTTCCTTTACCCCCAGAGGTAAAGAAAGATATCAAGACTGGCTAAAAGGAAGAACCTGGGGGATTAGATGGCACGTTACAGGAAAGGACCCGGGAGTGACCTTTAAGATCTCCCTATTAATCGGAGAAATAGACAACAAGCCTATAGGACCTAACTCCGTCCTAACTGACCAAAGAGCTCCCATTCCTCCCCAACGCTATCTCCCCCCATCCAACTCCCGGACAAACGCCTCAACAACTTCTATGACCCCTATGACCCCTGTAACCACAGTTATGCCGGGAACAGGTGAAAGACTACTAAACCTAATTGAAGGTGCGTACGGAGCCCTCAACGCCACCCATCCAGATCTAGCCGCAGCCTGTTGGCTTTGCCTCTCAGCAGCCCCCCCCCCTTACTATGAAGGAATAGCTGTGTCCGGTAACTACACCAATACAACCAGTCTCCCTGAGGCTCGTAGACACACAGGGGAGCATCGGCTGACCTTACCCCAAGTAGAAGGGAGCGGCCTCTGCATAGGAACCGTACCAAGTAGCCATACATTTCTTTGCAACTCCACCCTGTCAGTACCTGAAGGGAATTACTACCTAGTACCCCCAAATGGTACATGGTGGGCCTGCAGTAGGGGTTTAACCCCCTGCGTTTCGGGATTAATGATGGGCCAGAAACAGGACTACTGTGTGCTTGTCCAGCTCATGCCCCGAATCCTGTACTACCCTGAGGCCACCATATTAGACCACTACGATGGGCCCAGAAGAACTAAAAGAGAACCCACCACGATTACCCTGGCTCTCCTATTGGGAATGGGGGCGACAGGACTAGGGCTAGGGCCCAGAGCCCTAGTACAGAACAGCTATCAGTCTGCCGAGTTGGCCCAACTACAGGAAGCAGTAGACACTGACATAAAGGCTCTGGAAGGAGCAATCACTTTGCTGGAAGAGTCACTCACCTCCCTGAGTGAAGTAGTCCTCCAGAATAGACGAGGTCTAGATTTACTCTTTATTAAGGAAGGTGGTTTATGTGTAGCTCTGGGAGAGGAATGCTGTTTTTATAAAGACAATTCTGGATCAGTCAAGGACTCTATGGCTAGACTGAGAGAAAGATTAACGGAAAGAAAGAGAGAGCAGGAAGCCCAACTAGGCTGGTTTGAAAAATGGTTTAATAAGTCACCATGGATGGCCACACTGGTGTCTACTATTGCTGGCCCCATAGCTATTCTGCTGTTGATTCTGACATTTGGTCCTTGCATATTCAATAGGCTCATTCAGACTCAGTGTCATTCAGGCAATGGTATTAACCCAACAATATCATCTTCTCAAACAGGATGATCAAACAGATCTTCTTCCAGAAGCTAGAGTTTAAGATTAAACTCAGGGGCCCATATTTCAAGGGGGGAATGAAAGAATTAAAAAATAAAAGAAATAAAGTCAAAGTTAGGTGCCCTTCTAGTCAGCCAAGGACCACGAGATAAAAGGGAGCAACAGATTTGCTCCATGACCCATGACTCACCAGCTAGCCCACCCAGGATAGCCAAAATAGGAGTGATAAAGAAGGGCAGTAAGACCCTGCCAAACACAGTGTCCTCGTCATTAGGAAACATGTCTGTTTTTGTGGTTTTCCCAGGAATCCTAAGTGAAACAAATCACTGCGCCCCAAAATAACCCTATGCTCTATATGAATTAACCAATGAAATACTTGTTGCTGAGTACCCTAAAGCTGCCTGCCCCAGAATCCTATATAAACTGCTTTGTTCTCTGAGCCCGGCATGCTCAGCAACCCGATTGCTGCAGCATCCGCAGGCCTGTGTATCCAACTAATAAACGCCTCTTGCTTGTGCAGCCGAAGTCGACTGGAGTCTTCTCTTGGTGGGGAGCGTCTGTTGGAGGGTTTCCCCTTACCGGGGGTCTCTTCAGTACCAGGAGGACAACTCAGTGGATCCTGAATGCTGAATTTCACCCGTGTTTATTTTCCATACACTTTTTACTCCAATACAAAAGGGAAGAGGAGAAAAAGATAAAAGACTGCTTTAACATGATACAAATGATGACCAGAATAGTTACTTGTTTCAATACTGGAGACATCAAGCCACTAATTCCTGAGAAAAGCATTGGATGTCTGGGGTAGTGAACCCAAGCTAGGCCAAGTAGCCTCCCTAAATCAAACCTCCTATTTAAAAAGAAGGAACAGAAGTAGGTTTGAATTTTCTGACCTTTGGTCAGGGAGGAGCGGATCTTCCTCTATGGGCCAACTTAATGTCCAAAACACCAAAACCACACCTTAGGTCAGGATATCTTGTTTTGTAGCCACACCTCTTGACAACAACTTTGAAAGAGCAAAAAATAAGCTCAAACTCTCTGACCTTCAGACAAGATGGAATAGGCTTACATTTTTGGGTCTCCACAGGCATATGATTTCAAGTGCTGGAATCACCTTTGTGTGAGCTCTGTTTCTCTTTTAGACAGATTCAATCTCATGTAGCCCAGACTGGCATTGAACTCACAGAAAACTGCCTGCCTGTCTCCCAAGTGCTGGGATTAAAGGTGTGTGCCACCACCACCTGGCCTCTATGGCTTATTAGTGCCAGGTGGTGGTGACCTTCAGGCAAACTTTATTTGTTAGATTATAAACAAAATATCACTATAGCACGGTTCCCTTTGGAGCAAGCCCGCATCCTCAAAGAGACTCTCTTCAGGACCTAGGGGCACTGTAACCTTCTCCTCTTTAAGAACAGGGTGGTTATAAGCAGAGACTGCTCATTCATTTCCTCGGCTGCCCAGACCAGAATAATCACGCAGAAACTACATTGATTACAATATTATTTGGCCAATAGCTTAGGTGTATTCCTAGCTAGCTCTTACATCTTAAATTAGCCCATTTCTACTAATCTATGTATCACCATGAGACTGTGGCCTACTGGTAAGGTTCCAGTGACTTTTTCCTTTGGCAACTACATGGCATCCTCTTGACTCTGCCTACTCTCTATATCTCTTCCAGCCTGGCTATATTCTGCTCTGCCATAGACCAAAGCAGCTTTATTCATTAACTAATAAGAATAAAACATATACAGAAGTACATCCCACATCAGGTGGTAAGTGTTCTGAGTGTTTCATCATTCCTCATTGATTATCTTAACCCTCCTCTTACCTCTAATAGGCAGTGCCTGCCCTTGAGTCTCTTGATTTGAATGTATCACTGGCTTTCTACTAAAATGCTAGTTGATGTAGGAATGTATTTAAAGTAAATTATCAAAGATACAGACGTATCCAAAAAGGGCAAGGACCTTCTTTGTAGTAGCAAAACCACTGAAAACAAGATACATGCTCGACAGTGGGGACCAATGAAATATTATGCAATTATGGACTACTAACTTCATAACTGGCCAATGTTCATGATTCAGTGTTTAAACAATAAGATATAAACCCATATTTAGCAGGAGTATCCCTAACTTTGTAAGTAGGTGTAAATGCTGTATATGGCTTAAGTTGAGGTAAAATTTCATAGAGAAGCTAAGTGACAATGGCAATTTACTGTGGGTTGGAGAAAGATTTATTTTATTTCAGATTTATTTTTCTTATTGAAAATTTTGAACTATAGATACATACCTAATTTATATTTCTTTCTCCTTTATTTACTGCTCATTTCTGAACATACTAAGTAATAAATAGAAAAATACTTAAATATAGAAGAATTAGAATTCTGACCATGAAATTATGTCACAGCCTCATCTTATACAACTCTTTTTAAATATATATAAATCTCACAAGTATTTACTGAGAGTCTGTTCCGAAAGAATTTACAGGCTAGCAAGGCACATGAGATGGAATGCAGGCTGTGAGAAAGAATACAGTTGGAATTATGGCAACTATAATTTGAGTCTGGACTATGTCATAACTGTGATTAAGTGTTCTGTGAAATTTTTTGCAAGGGATGTGGTGTACCTAAATTATAAAGCTAAATTAAGTAATCAGGGAACTTAGGGTTCTGTGATATAGCAAGTATGCATCCCTGATTTAGAAGTATCATTCCCCTCTCCTTGTAAAGCTTCTCTAGTTCAGGGCAGACTCACCTGTGGTTCTCACTATGTCTACATAATTATAAATTTTATCATATTGGCAGCATGTAGATAAACACTGAAAAACAAGAACTGATGGTTAAGACAGAGGTGGTATTGTTCTTAAAAAGAAAATGAATAACCTTGCCTAGACTCATAATTAGGTGGTTTTCCCTACAAAGGACTAGATAGCATCTCAGGAACTGCATCTCTGAAGACAGTGGCTCTCCCTGGCTCCTGAGATAAGGGTGGGTCTGGAAGGGGAAGAGAGAAAGGGGGGAGAAGGAGAGGAGATCAAGAATGAAGTCAGAAGGGGGAAACTAGGGGAGACAGGGGAGGAGTTGGAGGGGAGGAAATTGGGATAGATTGAATCCAAACATATTTTCACATAAAAGTAAATTTTAATAAAATGCACTGAAAAAGCTGCTTATAAGTGTATTATTCATTAATTATAGAAGTCATGCCATAGCACATATGAGGTTAGAAGTCAATTTTGTGGCATGGGCTCTCCCCATCCACCTTTTCATGGGCTCTGGGGTCAAATCAGGTAACTAGGTTTATGCTAAAAGTGTCATCTCTCAGCCGGGTGGTGGTGGCGCACGCCTTTAATCCCAGCACTCAGGAGGCAGAGGCAGGTAGATCTCTGTGAGTTCGAGGCCAGCCTGGTCTACACAGCTAGTTCCAGGACAGGCTCCAAAGCCACAGAGAAACCCTGTCTCAAAAATCCAAAAAAAAAAAAAGTGATCTCTCCACGTCATCTTGGCGGCCTGCTGTTGACTGAGTTTTCTCTCCTGCCTGGTCCTAAGCTGTTAAGTCCCAAAGAAATCACACAGAGGTCTACATTAGTTATAAACTGATTGGCCTAGTAGCTCAGACTTCTTATTAACTAATTCTTATAACTTACATTAGCCCATAATTCTTGTTTGCGTTAGTCACGTGGCTTGGTACCTTTTTTTGGTGAGGCAGTCACATCTTGCTTCTTTTGTAGCTGGTTAACGACTGCAGACCAAGCTTTCCTCTTCCCAGAATTCTCCTGTTCTTGTGACCCTGCCTCTACTTCCTGCCTGGTTGTCCCGCCTATACTTCCTGTCTGGCTACTGGCCAATCAGTGTTTTATTAAAATAACTATTGACAGGGTACAAACCATTGTCCCACAGCAGCCTGCTGGTTAGGAATTTTGTTCATGGGAGGCTAAGTACAACGTAGATATGGGCTAAGGAAAATCATAACGAAAATTACACAGTAGAAATATGATACAACCAAGTCAGTATTGGGCTTAAATCAAATACGCATGTCTGGTAAAATTAGACTGTCTGACTGAGGAAGGAGAGCAACTAAGCTGCAAGGGGAGATTTAAATTTTGTGGGTATAATGCCGGGATTAACGTAGAACCTTGTGTGTGCTAAGTGAGAGATAGATGGCCTAGGTACATCCTCAGCCCAGCTAGGTAAGAGATAGATGGCCTAGGTATATCCCCAGCCCAACATTCCATTTCTGACTTCTCTGTCTTGTCCCAGCACTCTGATGTTCTAGTTATCACATCATTTTACTCTTACTGGATCCACTATTTGCCCAAATAATGTTTGATTCTTTACTTTCCCTGTTATTTTAGAATATCTGCTTGTTGCAATCTCATTTATCTTCCCACATAGTATGCCTCTATGATTGGCCTTGCCAGTAATGTATCATCGTATTGTAGTATAACCACTAAATTGGACTCTCTCTCTACAGTGTATGAGCTTGTGTGGTAGCCTGTTTGCAAAATCTCAAGTACAGAAAACCCCTAACATCTATTTTCTTTGCTCATACTCTGAACTTCCCATTCTTGGCTATAGAATGATAAAACTAATCTTAACTAATTATAGAATGCATCTCAGAAACGATGGTAATGATACCAGGAATATTCTCCTTCAAAGTCCTTCCACACAAATGAGAAAATATAGAGAATGAAGAAAATCTTCTATGAGTAATGAGTAAAATAAAAACAGTAAGATTCTGCTGAGAAACAAGACCTCCTACCTATGAAGTAGGGTTGAAATGTAACAGCCTCGGCACTCAATCGTTACTCACTGTAGGGTGACTCTGACTTGGTGCAACAGTTACTTTTTGGTTGTAGTAATAAATACTCTGACAAAGGCAACTTAAGAAAGGAATGGGCTGGGTTTTTTTTAAAAGATTTATTTATTTATTATGTATACAACATTTTGCCTCCATGTATGCCTGCATGTCAGAAGAGGGTGCCAGATCTCATTACAGATGGTTGTGAGCCACCATGTGGTTGCTGGGAATTGAACTCAGGACCTCTGGAAGAGCAGCCAGTGCTCTTAACCACTGAGCCATCTCTCCAGCCCCAGGAATGGGTTGTTTGAACTCACAGTTCCATTGTGACAGAAGCCTCTTGGCTAGAAAGTGCAGCGCAGTGAGAGGGACAGGAAGCTATCGGTCACATATTCATCCACACCCTGGCTTCAAAACACGGAATGACATCTCTACTTAGTAAGTTCAGGATAAGAAACATGGACATAATGATCAGTTGTTTCTTTTGCTCTTAGCTGCTATGGGATCTCCTTCCACTCCCTCAGCCAATAGCCTTTAAGATACAGTGCTGTGGGAGCTCCTTCTGCTCCTTCAGCCAATAGCCTTTGAGATACCAGCCCACTTGGGCGTGGTCTCTTATACTATAAATGCAGCTGTAAAGTGTGTGCTCGCTCTCTTGCTTCCAACTCTCACTTCCGGCTGCTAGACTCTGTTTCTTTTCCCCATTCATGCAGAGGACTGTGATCTAGGACAGTGATCTGTAAGTCTTCCCTAAATAAATAACCCCTTATTATACGTAATTCTGAACTAGTGTGGGATTATTTTGTATCTTCTGCCATCACTTAGCAGAAACATATATTTGTCAGCCCCAGTTACATGAATTGTTAATTGTCACTGTGGCCATTGTGCATAGACCTTTGCTAACTAGATGAGACTATGGTTGGGTAGACCCAGCTCAGGTCTAAGGATGCCATACTCACAAACCACTTCCTTCAAGCTTGTCTTTTTCAATGAAGGGATATTTAGAATTATCTTGCCAATTTCTATAAAGAAACGTTAGGATTTTGATTACTTACAACGGTCTTGTATTTAACTGTTTGGAAGAACTTCCAGACTGTTGATCAAAATTAACTCTTATCATCTTATATACCACTTGAATGCATAGATGTGTGTATATGTGTTATATACATATATGTACCTATATTCAGTTATATGCAGTGTTTACACATACAAGATTGTGCATATATTCTTAAAAGATATATAATTTGCAAACATCTCCCATGTTAGTTTGAATTTTTGCTTTCTTGATAGTATCCTTTAAAGGATAAAAGTTTTTAAGTCAAATTCATTTTTTCCTCATCTATATCATTTGTCTTGGTCAGGTTTCCACTGCTGCGAAGAGACACCATGACCACAGCAACTGTTACAAAGGAAACATTTAATCGAGGTGGCAGCTTAGAGTTCAGAAGCTCAGTCTGTTGTCATCGTGGCAGGAGCATGGCATCAGGCAGATGTGGTGCAGGAGAAGTAGCTGAGGGTTCTACATCTTTCAGGCAGCAGGAACTGGACTGTGACACTGGGCAGTATCTTGAGTATAGGAGAGCTTAAAGCCCATCCCCACAGTGGCACGCTTCCTCCAACAAGGCCACACCTCCTAATAGTGACACTTCTTTTGGGAGCCGTTTTCTTTCAAGCCACCACATGATTGTAATGTCATATTAAAATATTAAAAGAGAAAATATATACTTGGTTGTTTTTCTCTTTTTACTCTGTTGGGGACCTGCCACCCAGCTCCCAAATAAACCACACAGAGGCTTATTCTATCTTATGAATGCCCAGCCTTAGCTTGGCTTGTTGCTCATCAGCTTTCTTAAATTATCCTGCCTACCTTTTGCCTCTGGACTTTTTCCTTTTCTCACTTCTGTCTCCTCCTGAGGCGGCTACATGTCATCTCACTGACTCTGCCTTCTTTCTCCCAGCATTCAGTTTAGATTTTCCACTTAGCTCTACTCTGCCCTATCACAGGCCAAAGCAGCTTCTTTATTCATTAACCAATAAAAGCAACATATATACAGAAGGACTTCCCACATCAGAGAATTCTTGGCATGGTTCCCTGAGCACAGTAATTACTACAAGGATGATGGTGAGGGCCATCAATACCCAGGGATTTTTCTCTACAGGCTTTATTTCGGTGAACTTATCAATAGCTCTTGCTGACTTTGCGATTTGTATGATTTACGATTCTTAGAGGTGGCTGCCGGGCTCCCTAGATTGTTTCCTATTACAGATCACCACCTAAATGTTCCCCCCAAGCACCTGGGCTTACCACATCTAAATGAAGTCATTCCTAATTTCTGTTGACAAAGCAAACATTCTCCTTGTTTCTGACCTGAGAGTCTTCCAGCTAGCGTTGCTTCTCCTGTCTTCTTGCC
The DNA here is from genome assembly GCA_004026605.1 of Ondatra zibethicus. Lineage (NCBI taxonomy): Eukaryota > Metazoa > Chordata > Mammalia > Rodentia > Cricetidae > Ondatra > Ondatra zibethicus. The sequence goes on along the minus strand of PVIU01023133.1, from coordinate 4,183 downwards.
TATATCCCTCACTATCCCACGGACCCAGGACCATCCCACGACCCAGGACTGAAGCCTTCTGGTGCCGAGTTCACAGTTGCCTTCTTCCCACTACTGCTGCACCTGTGATATCCCACAGACCCAGGACTATCCCACAGACCCAGGACCATCCCACGGACCCAGGACTATCCCACGGACCCAGGACTATCCCACGGACCCAGGACTGAAGCGTGCTGGTGCCGAGTTCACAGTTGCCTTCTTCCCGCTACTGCTGCACCCGTGATATCCTGCTCAGTCGTATGAAAATTTTTTGAAGTGCCACTTCTATTCACCTTCCTCTTTCACTGCCCTCCTCCACAATGATTTATTAGTTTTTGTTACTATTATGTATGGGTATGTATGTGTATGGTGATTGCCTTCAGTGGCCAGGAGATTGCCTGATGTCTGAATTACAGATTGTTGTGAGCCTCTTTATCTGGGGGGCTCCTTTCTTCAACTATCCTTGCAACTCAATCCTCCTCCAACAGAAGGCCAAACATGCACTCCTTATATTTTGTGTAACAGGCTTCTTGCTTTGAACCCTTCATTTAGCCTCCCACTCCACATCTTCTGGACCCGAGTCTAGTCCACACCAACACGATGCTGCTTCATGGATGCCGTGCCTCAGTCAAATGCACAGATTCCTTCCTGAAATACTCCAGTGCTTGCTTTTTTAAAAATATTTATTTATTTATTATGTATACAGTATTCTGTTTGTGTGAAGGCCAGCAGAGGGCACCAGACCTCATTTCAGATGGTTGTGAACCACCATGTGGTTGCTGGGAATTTAACTCAGGACCTTTGGAAGGGCAGGCAATGCTCTTAACCGCTGAGCCATCTCTCCAGCCTACTCCAGTGCTTTCTAAACTCCCGGGCTTTATCTTTTCTTAATATCCCTTTGATTGTAAAGCTTTCTAGAATTATTTCTGCCTGCCAAAATCCTGAGCAAACTGCCAGGGTCTCCTTTAAAAGTTCTCTATCTGCATAGCTTCATGCCTGACACCCCAGCCTTTATGACGTGTGGCGTTTGAACGAGAATGCCCCCCAGAGGTGCATATGTTTGAACAATTGGTCCCCAGCCAGTGGAACTGTTTGGGAAGGATTAGGAGGTGTGACTTGGTAGGAGAAAGTGTGTGTCACTGGGGGTGGGCTTTGTGATTTCAAACCCCCTCACTGTCCTAGCTGACTCCCTCTGCCACCCACTCTCTGATAAAACCCCCTCACTACCCTAGCTGACTCCCTCTGCCACCCACTCTCTGATAAAGTGTTGACTCTCTGCTACTGCTTCAGCACCTGCCTGCCTAAATGCTGCCTTGATCCCAGCCACGATGGTCATGGACTCTCTCTCTGAAACTGTAAGCAAACCCCTAAACTAAATGCTTTATTTTATAAGTTGCCTTGATTGTGGTGTTTTCTTTTCATAGTAATAGAAGAAAAGCAAATAAGACAAGAAGTTTAAGCAAAAAGATGCTTTGAGTTTGAGGCCAGCCTGAGCTAAAGAGTAAGACTCTGTATCAACAAACAATCCAGGGAATGCAATTCAGTATTAATCTTTGTACCACGAATTGCAATTGGTCTTAATAAATAAAACCTGGAGTCAGATATTAGGGGATGAAAGCTAAAGAATCAGAGAAGCAGTGCGGCCAGCCACTAGAGAGACCTTTTACCTCTACCAATGCTCAGACCAAAGAGGCCATCCTGTCCTCAGACTGTCATCCTCGGACTGCAATGAGTTCCTGTTTCCTCCCGCCTTATATTCCTCTCTTTGCCCAGCCATATCCCTTCCTTTCTTTACCTCCCTAGTGTTGGGATTAAAGGCACATAAATCCCAAATACTGGGATTAAAGGTGTGAATCACCATCATATGGCCTCTAGTGGCTTAGCTCTGCACTCTGATCTTCAAGCAAGCTTTATTTGTTAAAACACAAAGTATCAATACAAATCTTCAATTAAAATAGCATTATATGTTGTACACTTTTCCTACGTTTCTATAGCATTGCATATGTCTCCTATAAAGATAAAAATATTTTCTTGCTTTAGATTACAGACTTTTAGAATTTATTAATCTTTCACAAGATTGGAAAATACTTGTTTGTCCTGTTTATTTAATTTTAGTACAAGACATTTCACAACATTTCTCTCAATAGATATTTGTAGAATTTAATACAGACTCCATAATTAAAGACAAAGTGATTTGTCTTCCAAGCAGAGGTGCTATGTAAACTGCTGTCTGCATGCCCAAGCATGAAGTTAGACCTGCATCTTGTACATCCGCAAAGACACTTAAAGGAAATTAAAATTTAAATGTATGACCCCAAACCATACAAATATTAGCAGAAATCTTAAGAGGACTTTTTTTTTAAGTCTCATTGTATAAATTTGGGTGGCTTGGAACTTACTGTATAAACTAGGCTGGCCTTGAAGTCACAGAGATTAACCTGCCTCTGCCTCTGAAGTGATTATTTTGGCACCCAAACCATGTTCAACAGAATATGAACAGACTAATGGGATTTCCTCAAACTAAAAAACAAAGGAAGAAATAGAGTAATAAATAAATATGAGACAATAACTCACCATGAGACACAATTTTATAGCTATTTATCTTATAAGGTGACTATACTCAAAATATATGTGAAATTTAATGACTCAGCAACTCAAAATAGTCAAAGAACTCAATGGAGATTTCTCAGTCTTTATGCATGAAGAAGTATCTATTTGATGTGTTTTGCCCAAGTATTAGGGAATGATCTGAAATACTAACTTTTGAAAGGGCAAAGGGTGAAAAACTGACATAAAACTGGGAAGTTATAAGAGAGGTGGGAAAAAAATCTATTTTAATGGGAGTAAAATGAATAACCTTACAACATTTCTTGTCTTGAATAGGTCCCTCATAGCAGCTAGGAAACCAGTTCTGAAACATTTATCATCTTGAGGATGTGTATCAGTATAGGGAAAAGGGATAAGGTTCTATGCTCCTAGGGGATACCAGCTGGGGATTAGGCAAGGGATAAGACAAATGCCTGTAACCTCAGCACTCAGGAGGCTGAGGCAGGAGGGTGGTAAATTCACAGTCTGCCTGAGTTACATAGCATTACACTGTCTTAAAAACCAAAAATAAAGAAATCAATAAATTGAGCATAGTTTAATTTACAGAAATAAGTATATTATGTAGCTAGGTTTTATGGCTTAAATCAACATTATTAAAATATAAATTTCATATAATAAAAGATAACAAGCGAAATATTTTCTTGGATATATTTTGACAAAAAAAATCAAGTATAATGTATTCATTGCTCCAATCAAGATAAAGACATTTTTTAGCATTCCTAAACATGCCTCTTGGTTGTCACCCTTTCTCTACCCATCCCCAAGGGCATTCTGCATTTTGTGCTTATGGACTAACTTTTCTTTGAAGTTCTTTTACACAGAATCATGCAATGTTTACTCCTTTATGCTGGGCTTATGTAATTTAAAATACTTTTGAAATATGTCTAGAGTAATGTTCATGTGTAACTAGGCAAATACTTATGATTAATGAATAGTTCAAACAAAGTTATGTTTAGCGGTTCCACTAAAATCTATTTATACGTTATTCCGTTGCTAGACATGGCCACCACGTTTTGCCTGCTATGAATGAAGCTGTTGTGAACATTCATAGCTAAGTCTTTATGTGGGTATCTGTTTTCACTTCTTTTGGGCAAATTCCCAGAAGCAGAACTGCTAGGCTATATAGTAACTTCCAAAATGGCGTCCAAGGTGGGTCTAGCATTTTACAATCCGTCCAGCAGCACACGAAGGAAAGTATTTACTGTTCCACATTCTGACCTATGCTTGGCATGGCCAATTTTTAAAACTACCCATTCCAGTTGGTACACAGTGATATTTAATTATGCTTTAATTTGTATCATTACCTTAATTACTAATGTTCATACTGCCATACGGTTGATGACCATTTGTATAACAACTTGTGAGGAGTGTTCAAATACTTGGCTCATTTTAATAGGGCCATCCACCTTCTTGTTGAACTATTAGACATCTGAGACACCAGGTCATTGTTATCAGATCTGTGTACTGTGTTTTCTCCAAGCTTGTGGCCTGCCTTTTCATTTTTATTAAAAGTGATGTTGAAATGATAGAGGTTTTTCTTTTCCTCCTCCTCCTCCTC